>JAHXMU010000066.1:419273-461323 GCA_019455685.1 Philornis downsi
AATTTATTGAATCGAAACGTCTAAAACAGTTTTATGTTTTATTTTCGGTTTATGAATTTTTAAATCTAGCAAGACCACAATTCAAAATTTTGTTCATTTTTAGATTTAAATATTATTTTTAAGCTTCAGAACGTCTTTATAAATCTATACATTTAAAATATCGTCGTATATGTTTTTTTTCTTCATTATCCACATAAACAGCAACAAAAATTGATATATTTATAAAATCTAGTCATATAACAACAAGAAAAAAAAAACTCAACAATGAAGTGAAGCAAAAAAATACTACATAAAATGCGCGAAAACATATTCTAAAAATAAATAAATAATAAGGAAAACGAATCTAAATACTAAAATAAAAACTCCATTTAAATAGTAGTAGGGAGTAGTGTTTCATACAACCATTAACACATATTTATCATCCAAATGCATACATACATACATACATATACAAAAGCGCATACATACACGTCATATATTTAATAACTAATATTACTATTTAAAAATCATTCTTCAAATCTTTAAAATATACAAATGTATTGCATAGGAAAACACATCAATTAAAATATACAAATTACGAGACAATTTTTCCATGAAATGATTTTTTTTCCAATAATATATTAATTTTATCTTTCAAATCACACTTTTGTATTTATTTAAAATCTATTATTACAATTTATTATTAGAATATTAATTACATAATTTTTTTAAAGAAAAAAACTATTGTTTATTTTTCCTATCAAGCCAAATTAATTTTTAAATTAAACTTATGTTTTTTTATAAATTTAAACACACTAAAAATAATGACAATTATATAAGACTTTCCAATAAAAATTTTAAGTCATCTTCCAAATAATACAATAAAAATCGATAATGTTTTATTTTTTGCAACTTCTAAAATAATTTTGGTAATAATTCATTGGCAATGTGTACAGCGACCTGCTATAAATTATCTGTAACTTGTTTCGCATCGTAATTTCCATTACGACCACATGGTCGTGGGTAGATGTTAATCAGAAACTACATTACTTTGTTACGAGTTTTTACCAATGCAGGAGCTTGTTGTATGTGTCGACATGCTTATTGATTACAATTTGGTTTTCGCTGTGGCACAGAACTTGCTTTTCAGTTATGGTGTTTTGGGCGCTGTTCAGTATTGGTATCAAAATATAGCTTTGACAACAGCCCATTTGGCAATGTTGCAAACAAGAAAGAAATTGTTGATACAGCTGCATTAGTTAGTTTACCATCGTTTCTAAAAATTTACCCAGTACGATTTTCAATTGCTACTCTCATCTACGTAGTTAATGTGTAGAACACTGGCGAGGCCAAGATAGACGTCTGATGGCTTGATATTGATTTTAGACAAATGTAAAACACTGGCAAAGCCTTTACTATTTTAAAAATAAATGTCTGAAAGTTCCATCAAGCGATTGCGCCATCCGCCACATGAATAACACATAGTCGTTGTTTCCGGATTTTAAGATATGACAACCCAATCAATTCTCTTAATTTCTGCATTTGCAATTAGATCAGAAACAAAATCCTTTAATTAAGCTGTGTGCCCAATAAAAAATTCAATTGTCTCGCACGTTTAGTAACTTTATTCATTAAATTACAACAGGCACATTATAATCTGGACATAATTTGACAAAGTTGCGATCAAATTGTTCTTGTTCGAATAATTTTAAAAAACGGTTGCGGTAATTATGGCCCAAGTTCAAACTTTCTCCCCATTTTTAATAGCAAGTTTCTGCACAACGACATGCACAACATTTAAATTACCTATTTTACTGCATCAAATTAATTTTTCTTTGCACTTAGTTTTTCCTTCAACTTCCTTTTGTTCAACCAAGACCTGCTTGATATGAATCATTTGACTATTGGCGAAATTGCAGATTTTCTAGTACTTTTCATACGATCCCCTTTGAATAATATATCCCGGTAATTCTAGAGAAATCTGCTAGTCGTTTTTTCTCGCTACACGGGAATTTTGACCGAATATTTGAAAATGTATTTCTCATGCTAAGTTAAATATATAGTTAGTTTTAAACGTCTCAGTATTATATTCAAGTGAATATCTCTTTGAGAATATTTTGCCTAAATTATGTCGACGCGAATGAAATCAGCTAATGGCAAATATGGAGAATTTGTTTCTCACGAACCCGAAATTGAATTTTAACTGAATACTTCAAGGGGTTTATATACATTTTGGAATGCGATTAAACCATTTTGTTGGATTTTATAATAAGAATGTCTGAAAATAATAACAAATCTGCATATATCCTGCAATATTTAATTTCGCAAAAAAATTGTACTAATGAAACAATATACATATATATACAATATTTCCTGACAATTTAAGAACATTTCCCCACATATGCAGGCATAAAATGGGTCTCTTATCTAAGTAAAGTTTCAATATGTATTATTTTACACTGTTAACAGGCGATTTAAAATGGACCAAATCTACTTTTTGCACAATCTACCTCTCAATTTCAAAAATTATTAGTGCTATCTCAAACAATTTCTGAAACCCAAATGGACAAATTAAATTTGGAAATTTTCAAGTAAAAATGAAAATTAAAAATTGTTTAACATAAATTGAAATTTATAAAGAATAAGTTTCACGTTTACTTTGCTTTAAAATTGTAATGAATATGTTTAAAACGTCTAAAAAGTCTTAAACCATTTAAATTTTAAGTTATTAGTTGTATTATAAAGTTGATAACAGCATTTTTTTATACAATAATAACGATAATTTTATTCAAGTTTAAAATGTCATCAAAATAATAAATGTGAACAAATGACTTCTAAAGCTATCTGATAAAAATTATTTGCACCAAATATTTACAACTATTCGTTCAGTGAAATGAAAACGCTTATGAAACGTTGATAAGCCTTCGAAAGTATTGGGAACCGTTGATTAGAATATTTAATTTTGCATAATTCAAAGTGGGATAACGGGAAATCAGTAGTCCAATTTTTGAACTTTTGAACGACATTCAGTAAGATTAAGAAATATTACAAAAAAAGATGTTGTCTGCAATTTATCGTTGTACGAGTATAGTTAGAGAGTCGCGATACGAGACGAATAATCTGTTTTTCCTCAATGTATATATAGGTATATATATTTTTTGATTCGAAGAATTGCACGCGGTTCTCGAACAAAATTTCCAAGAAATAAAAAATTGTAAATTTCCTTTCGGGAGATCCTGGTATGCATTCTCGATAAGCATAGCACAAATTTCAGCTAATTATTTGCATCAGATATAATCGGATCTAACCCGATGTGCAATTAAATCTGACATATTGTTAGATATCATCAGATATTTGGCGAGATATGTATCTAATGATGTCTAAATAGAAAAAGGAAAATGTAGATTATTGTAACAAAAGTTCCCATATTGCGCCGATTTTTACTTCTGATCAAAATTTCTCTCTGAGGGAGGGGTATTTTCCAAATTTATAACGATTTCGGCAATTTTTATCATTTCCTTCAACTATTGGTGTCTCAAAACCAATCTCGTTTGCATCTTAATGGATGATGTTTTATGATCCTTTGTAGAATGTTGTTGTTTACAAAAGAGAAAACTTGATAATTCTGATGAACAAAATTATTTTTTAATGTTTTCAGTTCCGCATAAACGCATTAGATAATTTCAAATGTTCTCTGCTTTAGATCAACCACCAGAATATGACCATTTTGAAGTAAAAATCTAAACGGTTCCTTTCCGGTTTAATTGCTGAAAACCTAAAAATGTTTTAGAACTTTATTTTCAAACCATCTTATGATTTGAATCTTATGATTAAAAAAAATCCAAATATGGTTTTTTGAAAAACTTAGCAATTTATGTTTTAGAAATTTCAAGTTAAAGATAGTAATTTTTTGCTTATGCTTAGCAATTCTCAAATCAAGTTTTTGTATATATTTAAATAATTACTATACTACTACACCATTTTTCAGCCATTTCACCATTAGTGAAGTATTTCTTTGTGATTTGCTACAGTTATGGAACACAATGCACAACACCAAAGCATTCACCCGGGAACATTTTCCATTTTGCCAAGTTGTGGACAACTACCGTCATAATAATATCGCACATTTTGTGCAAGACCAGCAAAACTCAAAAATGACCAAGAGAATCATTTAAAAATTGTAAACACAAGATAACCTAACATTTTGGCAATATAAAGTATTTAACGTATATATCCATATATAGGTAGATATATAAAATTCTATGAAACCATATTATTTTGTTAGGCTCTTACAATAAAGTAATTATGGTCTTCCCTCCTCTCACTTAAACAGAAAGTGCAATAATTTTGAAATTTGCTAAATTCAATAAATAAAATAAACAAAAGTTGTAAGAAAAAATAAAATAAAAAAAAAAAAACAAAGTAAATTGATGCATTTTATTTTGTGAAATATTCTCGAACCCGGGAATTAGTGCAGCGTGCCGCCAACGCTGGGTTTTAAGTTTCTGTGACAGGATATCTACCTGCCCGCAATATTTTGAGACATTGTTCAATCAAGGCACACGACTACAAAATTGAAATACTTGATTGTGTTTTAAGTACCTTAGTTCATTATGCAACTAAATAACAGCTGACTGAACATAGCAATAGTATTATTGACCTACCAAGTTGAGGGATTTTACTTTCCAATTCTCTTACATGTTTATATATGCATTTCACTTGATATTGAGTTATTCAATTTTAGTCACATTTTTATTAACAATCATTACAAAACATCAATAATGAGCAAGCAGACAGTTGTCCAAGCGAAACATATTATCGAAAATTTCATCGTCTTCAGACCAGTTGTGTAAATTACTTTATAAGTCATTTAAAATATTTTGCTTTAGTAATATTCAATATCTCAAATTATGATCAAATTTATTTCTCACAGTTTACAGGTGAATCTTATAACACCTTCATTGCGAAAACAGCTCTAATCTATAAATCTATGAATGAAATTCAAACTAAAAATATTCCTGTAAATTGCAGAAATTGCTTCAAAGATAGGAATGACACAGGGCTGTTTTGGCAACGTTTTCAAGAGCTACTTGCTCAGTACCATTCTTTAGGAATATTTATAACATATTGAATATAAATATAATTCCATTCGTTACCTGAAACGTAACAAAACAGATATATCTATTCGAGGACATGAATATAGTTTTATTCGGATAATTGAAACTAAAACATACCCGGTTTCGTTTCGTTTTATTACGAAAGAGTCTATTCTATTTATGGAATTTGGTTATAATGAATACCAATTACATAAACCCATCCCTTTTGTCCACAGTTTTCATACAAATTTTGGCGTTTGTAACGAAATCCTGTTGATGTGGTCATCTTTTGTTCGGCAGGGCCATTTACCAAAACTGATATTCTGCCAGAGAGTCTTGCTAAAGCCTTATTCATCTTATTTCTGTCTATGTGGTATTAGTCAAACTATAATATTCGGTGTTCTAAGCTGAGAATTATTTTACTTTATGCTTGTACCTGTCACATTTTACTAAGTTGATGTTTTACAAAAAGATTTAAAAAGTAAAATCGTATATCAATTTTTCTACTAAGAGGCGCACTCAGTGTATGGTAGAAATTATACATGTTCAGAGTTAGTGAGTCTGTAATGTAGTTTCTGACGTTCAAATGTTATACATGAAGTTGATTTGGGATTACTGCTCAGCATATACTAATCTCCTACTACAACTAAAATTTTTGGAACTAGTAATCAAAATATATTCGACATATTGTTTAAATATCCCAACTATCTACGCACAAATCTATTGCATAATTGCAACGCAATTGGGCTCCTTTTTTGGAGGTCGCAAACTTGTGCTATCGGATTTTTCCTGAACTGGTTGGGCTGTTTCGTACTAGGTAAAGTTGCCACATTATTCCAGCAATATGAGCTAAATTTGATGATGACGCGTATGCAAATTAATTAGTATATTCTTGTGATAGTTTATTTGGTTTGTCCATCGGCTTACGTACAATTTTGAGTTAAGATCAGATGTTATGACTTATTTTTATAGTTAACATTAATATAATTTTACTAATCAACTGCAACCACACATGCTTGTTCTATCTGTGTTTTAATGAGTTTTTTTATATATCACACCAAACAAATTTATTCATTCCAGGACTTGAGAAATTTTATAATTTAAAGCATCCTTTATTCATACCCAAAGAAAACGGCAACATAAAAATAACTATGTAGTGATGTAGATTTGATACTCAAATATTGATGTCCTTTCTTTGCCGCAATTTATTTTTTATGCCGAATGCAAATGCATAAAATATTCTTTTTATAAAATACAGCAAAGCGAAATAAAAAAAAAATTAAAAGAATTATACGTAATTTAAATAAAAAATAAGTACTCGTATGCTTTCTTAGGATTACCTATAATTTATTTTAGTGTTAAAAAATAATTACAAATCGTAAAGAAACTCAAAACAACGCATTTTTTCGTAACAAAGAAAAACAAAATTATCAAAATAAATTAAATTAAATAACAAAAATAAAAGAAAATACTAAAACGTTTCATAAAAATAATTATTTAACATTATATTTGTATGTGTCTGTGTGAATTATAACAAATATATATACATATATATATATATATACATACACAAATTCATAAGAAAGACCATTCAAATAACATAATATTTAGGGCTTGATCACACACAACATACATATTTATACTTGACATTAAATAAACTAAACTCATCATACGAAAATCAAGCGAAGATATTTCCTTCCTTATCATCGTTTTCTGCAAATTTCTTCAAAACATCAAATGTTTTTAGCCCTTTAATTTTAATATTAGTCATTACTATTATTAATTAATTTTAGCCATTAATCTTAAAACATCATACTCATATGAATAAAATACGACATATTTTCCTTTTTAACTCAGTGTATTTATTATATTTGATAACGAAAGTATTAACTTCTGATTTCGACATGAACGTAAAATGAATAAGTTCACAAATGTATGGTTTTCTTTTTCTAAATCGTTATAACGGATACTTTGTTTCTAAAGGAGTAAAACGGAACGGTATATGATAAACGAATAATTATAATAAAAGATAAACAACAAACAAAAATAAATACACTAGTTTTGTCATACCAAAAGTGAATTTTATTAAGCACGTAAATGTAAAAAGTAAGTAAACGAATAAGTTAATACCATTATTTGTTATTAATAATCCTCATCCATTATTTCTCTATAAAATTGTTGGATGAACTGATTTAATATACATAGATAGATGGCATGTCTATGTGTGTGTGTGTAATAGAAAGAAAAATATTTGAAAATAAAAAATGGAAAACTTATTCTCTTACTATTCTCCCATAAATGAAATATTGGAAAAATGTTCATATTCAGTACATTTTGCACTCATTTCTATTCCTAGAACCACTTAGTGACGATTCTGAACGTCTGTATGAGAAATGTTTTTAGACTTGTTGATTACTCAGCTACTTGAAATGTGCATCTGCCAATTGAGGTAGTCGCCGCGATGACAATGCAGATAACGTGTTTTGAACGTTTCTTTCTGCAATATTGTTTCCAGCTTTCACATAACTATAAATTGTTTTTTTTTTTTTTATTTTTACAACGTTGTGCAAACCTTTCGATCCTGTGCTATATCTGAAAGTACTATGAATACTTTCTGGGAACAGAAAAACGCATTTTCCTCTCAAATTAAGAACCAGATTCCAAAGATTTGAAATGTTAATACAAACACCATCAAATCATTTTAAAAGAACGAAGTGCACAAATTTTAGAAGTGATAACATCGATTGTCTAATTCATCTTCTCATATCCCTCTTACGATCTTCCTCTAGTAGCACGGTTTGTAACCTACATGCCGAAGAGATTATTGATGTTCGGACGACGTTTCCTAATCTATTAAGCATTAAAAAGCTATTTGAAATAAAGATTTTTTTTTTTTTTGAAAAATTGAAATTATTATTACAAACTGAAATTATCAGAACTTCTTCATTTTAACAAAAATGTGGGTGAGACCAAGGACGGTTCCCTCTTTATGCTATGTTTACTAATTTATGATTTTACTGCATCACTGTGAGCTTTCCAGCTATTAAGATATTTCATTTTAGCCTTGTCTTCATGAATGGTGTAAAATTGTATATTTTTCAAACATTCTAATAGAATTAATTTAAAAGGCTTAATAAATAAACTAAATTCGAAATAGTGGGATGTTGTAACTTTTATATAACCATTTTTTATTACGGTAAATTTCTATTTTATTAAATTTTTTTTATTATTGTTATATAAATCAAAAATATTTTATACTGTACTTAACGGTCTTTGATATTTAGTAAGTATATTTATTAATGAATTAATAAACGTGAATATAGTATTTAAATTTAATGGTCTCATAAGATCTTAGAGTAAGGGGATCCTTTGATCCCGCACAGTAGCCCAATTGGATACAATCAAAAGGATATTATGCCTAGATGCCCAACATTTAAAACACTTTAAATTTTTCTTTTCTTTTAAGAAATACGAACCACACCTACATACATGTTATTCGATTTTTTGTCTAACTGATCCAGAAGCGTTGTCAGACTCATCACTCGGGAATTTTCATATGAAATTCCTTCAATTTTTGTACAAAAATGCAACTCAACCTGTGAGCAAAAAGAGGACCCTTAAACTTCAATTACACTTTTGTTCAAAACAAATACAAATACGACCCAGATGGCGCTATTTTTTCGTACTACATTTATAAAACTCAGAATTACAAATGGAAATTAAAACTCCAAGCTGTAATTTGAAATATAACAAATATTTCACACATTTAAACGATTTATTTATAACCAAACAACACTGCAGAATATTGCATTCGAAGAAGCAATATTTGCAAATATTTTCAAACAAATATGGTAATATTGATTTATGTTCGTCAGATTTATCTGACAATGTTTCCTCTTCATAAAATATCAAAAAGCACCAAAGGTAGCGTAAAATGGGACCAAGCTCGCATCACTGGTCGAAAGACAGAATTTGCCGAAATGCCGGCGCCGTACTAAACGTCGGCTTCGTCCTCTGATTGTGGCATTACTAACAGCAAAAAGGTAAAAAAGAAACTTTTTCTACTTATACGCAACTCGTAAAAAAGGTTTTGTTGGAAAATTTTTGTTAAGCGATAAAAAATTAGCGAAAGTAATCGCAGCAACAACGCCCGCAACCGACTCAGCACAAGCGGCATTCTCCAGAAGATCACAAAACAATAGCAAGCAGTCAGGAACGTTTGTACTGGAAGACGACAAGCATCACAGCAAAGAGAAGAAAAGTTATACTTGCATAGTCAATCAGTCCGGTTGAACAGTCACACACGAAGCGGGCAGAGACAGAGCAGAAAAACCAACAAAAAAGGCAAGGCAGACAGACACATTGCAGACGAAGACCAAGAAGACACAAAGAGACACCCGTAAATTCCACACAAACTGCATAACGAATTCCAATCGAAGTGCATAGGATTTTAAAGTTTTTCTTCTTTTAACATTTTAGTTTATTTGTGTGTGAGCGTGTGTGCGCGAGTTCGTGTTGCGGAACTAGGAGAAAATGCCGCTCTTCGGAAAATCACAAAAGACACCAGCTGAGCTGGTCAAGTCGCTGAAGGAGGCCATCAATGCCTTAGAAACGGGTGGAGACCGCAAGGCGGAAAAGGCCCAGGAAGACGTGAGTAAGAACCTCGTCAGCATAAAGAACATGCTGTACGGTAGTACAGATTCCGAACCACCAGCCGACTATGTCGTGGCCCAATTATCTCAGGAATTGTACAACAGCAATTTGCTTCTTTTGCTGATACAGAATCTTCAGCGCATCGACTTTGAGGGCAAGAAACACGTAGCGTTAATTTTCAACAACGTTCTAAGAAGACAAATTGGCACAAGATCACCTACCGTGGAATACATCTGTACAAAGCCAGAGATCTTATTCACCCTCATGGCTGGCTATGAGGACGCCCACCCTGAGATTGCCCTCAACTCTGGCACTATGCTAAGGGAGTGCGCACGCTATGAAGCTCTGGCCAAAATTATGCTGCACTCCGAGGAGTTCTTCAAGTTCTTCCGCTATGTGGAGGTGTCCACTTTTGACATTGCCAGCGACGCATTCTCGACCTTCAAAGAGCTGTTAACGCGCCACAAGTTGCTGTGTGCTGAGTTCTTGGAGGCAAACTACGACAAATTCTTCACGCAGCACTACCAGCATCTGTTAAACTCGGAGAACTACGTCACCCGACGTCAATCACTGAAACTCTTGGGAGAGCTTCTCTTGGATCGTCACAATTTTACCGTCATGACCCGGTACATCTCGGAGCCGGAGAATCTGAAGCTGATGATGAATATGCTCAAAGAGAAATCACGCAACATACAATTTGAGGCGTTCCATGTTTTCAAAGTTTTCGTGGCCAATCCCAACAAGCCGAAGCCCATTCTCGATATCCTGCTGCGTAATCAATCGAAACTGGTGGATTTTCTAACCAACTTCCACACAGACCGCTCCGAAGACGAGCAGTTCAACGACGAGAAAGCGTATTTAATAAAACAGATTAAGGAGCTGAAGCCTGTGCAAGAAGCTTAGTGTGTTAGCCACCACAATAACGAGAATCGCCTCCAGCCCTCCCCTTAAATGCAAAACAAAAATCCTAAAAAGAATGCCAAAATGCATAAAACGAATAAGAACCATAAGACGTTAGAACTGCATGTAAAAATGAAGAAAAACAACAACCATTAGACCTAAACGACGAAGCAGGAAAAGATGCAATTAGCAATTAACACAAGATCACTCTCTCACTCAACACCTCCGTTGCAACAGATTATGGTGGAAAATGAAACCAATTTGGAACTGCTTGGCAGTTTGGTTTTTTGTTTTTATTTTCCCTTTTCTAAGATAATGAGAAAAGGAGATATAGTAATATAGATTTTATTTAGTAGTTTAACAAAACAAACGTGTTAATATAACGCGCTAACCGCAAACAAATAAACGTTTAACGAACGACAACTGACAAACAGTTCAGATGATAATGATGATGATGGTGATGATGATACTGATACTGATAATGATAATGAGGAGACACTACTTTTTAGCTTATAATAAAGATTTATAAAGAAAGAAAGAAACAACAACAAAACAAACATATGAACACTTAAAAATACAATAATTTAATTAATTAAAAATTAAAAATTTTTAAAAACTGAAAAACCAAACAACTGAATTTAAACTACAACTAAATTATATTTTATAACAAAATACAGCAACAAAAGAAAAAAAAATTACAGATACAACATATTTTCACAATTTCCACTAGTGGTATAAACTCGAAAAAGTCCAATGAACGCCTATCTTCCTTCTCTTTGCCCTATGGACTCCACCCACTTTTGATTTTTTTTTTTTTTTTTGGTAGATAGACTTCACATTTCGTCAATCCTTCAAACCTATTTGTGTTTATTAGAACTTTCATACATCCCCTCTTTTTGTATATCGTTGGCGATATAAAATTTTGTTAATTTTTTTTTAATTTGTATTAAACGTATAACACATTTATTGTTTTTTTTATTAAGAACTTCAATTAAACTCACAGCATATAAGAAAAACAAAGCAAGAAAAAAGAAATAAAAAATAAACAACCTCTACAACATTACCGCATATATTATTATAAATTATATTATTATATAATAAAGAATGAAAGATAAACAACAAACAATAAAGAACAACACATTAAAAAGACGCGCTCTCTCCGAGTTTCGCCAATTAAGTTGTAATCGATGAAAGAAGGAAGCTAGCTGCCAGCGCTGCATAAATTGTCGCCAACAATCAATTGTTGTTCTCAAGAAAAAGCAGCAAATTTCAACAACACATGTCCGTCTATTCATTGGCATTAGGGGGTTAGGATAAAGATAGGACAATTGGATTTAAGGATTGACAAAATTATTCTAGATTTTGTAGAAATGATGAACGTATTGGCATTTTTCTTGTATTTTCCAAACATATACATATATGGATATACTTCAAAAATTATTTCTAAGGAGCTAATTAATATGCAAATACTTCTCTCAACAAATGGAAAGGCATTTGACGACAACGCTTATTTTTATTATTTTATGGTGACGCATCAAAAGAAAATACTGTCGCCGGTATAACTATTTTAACAAATCTTTGATCTGCGTGTGTTCTGTTCGAATAGAAGCGAAAATATTACATGTGTTATGCTGAAATCAAAGTTCACTTTAACAACGCTGCACACACCAAATATCGTTGTGCATTATTTTATGTAACCTCTTTCGTCGGAACAAAATTTTGTTGGGAGGGGTTAAATGTTTTGGCAACAAATCATTTCAGTTATGCCAAAATGTGCATAAAGAGGGGTCAACAATCGACTAAACCTGATCAAATTAATTTTTTTGTCGTTATTTACATTTTAACTGAAAATGTATTTCCATAATAACGGCAAAATATCTGTAATAAGTAGTTTTGTTAGAATCTCACAGGAATAATAAGAAGGTGGGGTTTGTTGCCTAAGATGTCGGTAATAAACATACTTTTTGGCGCAAAACAATTTATTGTCAAGTAAAATAAATTAGAAAAACACAACAATGCCAGTGTGAGTGTAAATTTCTCCTAATGAAATATGTGTAATACCCTTCCTTTGCCTTTATAAAGTCCACAAGTTGCCAAACAAATGTTTATAGAATTGTGATTTAGTAAAATACTTATACCGACAACTTCATATATCCCAAATTGAATTGAATCACTGGTAATACGGCGTACAAGGCATGTGGACAATATCTCACGTAGATGAAAAGAATCAAAAATTTGATTCTTTAAATTACAGATTAGTTATTAACATTGTAATCCTTCTTTCGCTCATAAAATTATATAATTTTGAGATGATATTTAACGAGGGAGAATATATGATGTGTTTATCGTATTACAGCGGACATACAAATTTTATAACAGCAAAGATGTACTGCCAAGAAAGCCTGACAGTCCAATGATATGGGCCTCAAAAAAAAAACTTAAAACATAGGGGTAATTCATAGGTTATTCCTAAAATAACCATACTCATGGGTCGTGCTTTTGCAGTAAGAGTAGCACAAGTTTACAATTTACTACCAAACCATTTAAAATGTTTTAAATTATGTTCTTACAAAAGGCACATTCTGCAACACTTTCAGACTTTCCTGTAAAATGTTGTTTTCAATTAAATTGTGAGCAGCCTTTATTACATTCCGATTATCTTCTATTTCCAGACTATATACAAATTAACTTCTATATTCGTTTTTTTATTATTTTTTTTTTTTTTGTCTTAAATAATCTTACCCTCTTTAAAATCGTATAATATTTTTATAAATTTAATATTCAGTACGTGTTTTTTTAAATTTTTATTATTGAGCAGATTAAATTTGATTGGCTGGAAGACTTTGAATTACAAGCCAAATAAAAAAATAAAAAATCAGGCCTTTTTAAGGCATGTTTACAACGGTGCGCCGCGAGGAATGAGTCAGACCCCAAAATAGCCACTTCCAAACAACAGTACATTTATTTTTATACGTTTTAATATATTTTACATTCCGGAAATTTTAATTCAAATTACAATTTTCTTTATTTTTTCATTCATTCATTCAACAATAAATATGTTTACTTATATAAGCAAAATAAGTGCATCTTATGTTTTAAGTTCTTGATTTTGATTTGGCATTTAGCTGTGTTTTGCCACGTTGGTTTAAGCAGGATTTTAAGGATTATGCGAGATCGTATTTTCGCCGTAAGTTTTTCTTTTCAGTCTTCCTTTTTAGAAATCTGTGATGTTAGTTAGAGTGATAAGCCTATATATATTTTCTCTCATTAAATTGCATCTCCAAATCATTTATTTTCACTTGCAAAAGCATTTTGAAGAAACCGAAAAACAGGAGAAAAACACTCAATGCAAACTATTTCGAAATCACAACCACATCGTCGGATATCAAAATATGAATGTTCTTCTATTTAATTTGTTATTTTGTCTATTATTTTAACAACTCTCCTTACTTTTTCACCGTTTTTGTCTTTATGGTTTTGCAATTTTCGTGATGTAGGAGGAGGAACGCTCAGTTTAATCTGTGGGTTACGTAAAAGTGATTTGATTATTATGCAATGTGATGGAACACGATGTTGATTTCAGAACGTATGGAATTGAAATATTTTCGAAAGGGCAAGCTTGTGTCTCCTATGTATTGTAATATTAGAAACACATTTTGTAGCATCTAAAAATAGTTTTGTAGATGAAAAAAGTGTAATAAATGTGATTTTGTGTTTTTGATTTATTAGGTTACTGTCTGTACAAATAGCTGTTTCGGCACTCACCAAAATACTTCATCCGTATCTTTATCTTGGCAAACAATTCGGTGGGATAGACATATTTGGTTGTTGTTTTATGGTTCCATTTAATTTTTATTAAATGAAATCAAAGAAAAGATAAATTGTTATTCCAACACATTTCTTTTAATTTCATGTAATTTAATTTTTTGTACAGGAAAAATTTAATTTCAGATATTTCCAGTCATTCATAATTATAAAGATTATAAGGAAAGAGTATGAAAGTGAAAATTGTAATTTCTGGTGTCCAAAAATCGCCTTAATTAGGGGAAATAATGGATTCTGAATAAGAGTAGGCACAATAATATGTTTGCATGTTTTTATAGTACGAATGATCGCAATTATTTTTACTGTATTATTGAAGCTCAAGTATAATGAATTATTTCTGCACAGTGTTTTGCTTGAAATTTATCTAAATTCGTAAAAACAGAAAAAGGTTTTTTTCTAACATGGAGTGGTGGGTTTTAATAGCTCAGTGAAAGCAGTTTAATTAGTAATTAGAAGGTGCAAAGCTCGAGAACATAACCGTTGTTCACTCCAAATAACAGACCTACAACATCTTGGCAACTGCAACCGTCATTCAATACATTCTCGTAAAATTTATAGTTGTGATAATATTCCGATTTGATGGCATGAATCATAGAAATATCACGTTAAGTGAAGCACTTACCACTTTTGGTTATCAATACAATACAATCTAAATATTTGGGCGCTATAGTATTATAGTATTAGCACCGCATTTCATTTATCAACTAAAATCTTATTCATTCATTCATTAAAAAAAAAAACGAGAGAGAAGAGGCGCTGATAGTACCACAATTTCAATATCTGAAATAGAAATACAAAGTAAGTAAATAAGCGTAACAAGATGTTGCTAAGGTACTTTTTATTTATTATTATTGAGCAAACAGGTACTTTTATTTCTGGTAACAGTCAACGTCTTTTCGGCTGTTGTTCTCAAAGATATCTTAGATATGAGAACGCATAATAAATTTTCAACGTCACGTTGCTGTTTAATGATGCAGATAGATATTCGTTATAATCTCTTTAAATGAGAAAAAAAAATTATTCATATGATCTGCGTGGAATATGGGAAAACTTCTTGCTTAACTGGGCATCAAAGTGACGTCGGCCCAAAGTGTAAATTGTTATGATGGTTTATTTATCAAGAATGGTAGTTACGCCTCACATCTAACAGCATTTGTGTGAAATATGGTATTAATGACAAGGATGAACAGCTTCAGTGAGAAATTTACTAAAAATATCCTTTGGGATTGTTTGTAGTTTGAAACAGCTAATCATATCGTCATATAAGGAAATCTCGTTCACTTAAGTAGTAATATATTGAGCAAAGCTATATGATGGCATATGGAAGAAAAATGCGGGAAAAAATAATTATGAAATATTTCCTTTCACGGAGTCGTTATATAAAACAAAAAGTTGTGTTCTTTTGGTTGTAGTTTCAAAAACGATGATGATGTCGGTTCATTTCCATTTTGTCACAAAGTCATTTGCTCTCAAGTTTCTATGAAGCTATAAAATCATTGCACTCTGCCGAGATTAGCTGCTGTTAATAACCACAATTGGTTTAATACGGAACGGAAAATAAAGAAACCAAGTCTTGCGAACAAGAGATAAAACCCGGGCGCGAAAATAGATGGAAAGCGTGCTACTGATGCCGGGAATCATGGATGTGCACTTGATTCCCGGGTTAAAGGTGAAGCCCGGTAATTTACTAAAAGTTCAAAAGCACAAGTTGTAGTATGCAGATTCTCCTGTAACTCTCATTGCTTAAAAGGTCCTAAAACCTACGCATTTACACCTTATTAAGCCTTTTAAGTGTGGCTCTAGACATTGCATATCGACTGCAGACAAGATATTCAAAGTCTGATATGGAAAGCAGAACAAGTAAAAATTCAACTGAGCTATTTTTGCAATAAACGGCCTTTGAACAGTATCTCTTGTACTATAGCATCAAAATGTTTATGTTACCATCTTCAAAAAAGACACATTTTACTTCCTGGAGATGAAGGCATCAATAGTTTCCCCCAAAACGAAAGAACTTTTTAGACAAAATGCTGCCGCATACTTTTTTGTGCAAACAACTTTTTCCTTCGAACTAAGGAGAGAAAAAATATTTATGGCATTTTTTGAGTGCCAAGTAGAGAGGGTGTCCGGTTCATAGAAATATGGAAGACCCTGCTGGTGCTATAAGTTTTGGAAAAGCGGAACTAAGCGAAGATGTGATGGCTCAATGTTACTGGCACAACATCAAACAGCGATTGGCAACTTGAAAAATTAGAGACGTTTACAGTTTTGGGAATTAATAAAATCGATTGGAATTTGGAGAAGGTAAATCGAAATCCATCGAAATGGTAACTACGAAATTAAAACCATTCCGAATGAATTCTGTAACAGACCTGGCTGCCATTGTATGAGTCATCATAGGTCATGTTGTGCGGATGGATGCAAATGCTTCGTCGCGAGTATTCAACAACAAATCAAACGGCGGAGTAGTAGAGAACCAGGGAACTGCAGAACAAAGAAGCGTCTGGAATTCTTTCTAATAGTCGGCGGTCAATTAATCAATTATTCTGCCATCTATTTAATCATATGTTTCATTTCCAATTGCCAAATATGCATACGGCAATCTTGGTAGCTTGGAAGAGCAGATTTCTGATATTGTCAGTAGATTTTTTGTTTATTTAACAATCCTGTAAGCCTTTTGGCCAATATTAAGTAAATTATAAAATACATAAAATAAATAAAAAAAAAACAAAATATAACCTAGAATATAACATAAAATTAACTAGTAACTATTAGCTTATAACGTTCAAATTAAAGTGCACTAAAAATAGGCGAAATCAAGAAAAACAAAAATAATGAGAAAAAAAATAAATATTTAATGATATACATAGTTCAGTCCAAATTGCAAAAGTTTTTTTAGTTAAAGCATTCCAATTAATGAAGTTAACAATCTTATAGTTCAAAACTATTAAGTAAATCACAATATGTATAAATAAAAATTAATACTACTCCAAAGTAAATTTAAAAATTTATATAAAATAAAAATTGATAAAATAAATTCATATGTTTAAGATCAATTAATAATAATTAGCAAATATCACTCATAAATGCTGCCATTAAGGGGTAAAGGAACGATATTCAGCTATCTAAGAGCCGACTGCATACAACAGATAAGTCTATTACGAAAAGTTCCATACGATACATTTGAATTTCTAGGCTTATTTGGCAATGCATTATAGCTACGAGCTACTCTTACATTAAAAGATCGCGCTGTAAGATGACAAAGTTTGGGGATAAACAATTGTATTCTATGAACGGAATGAACAAATTTATGGTTTCATATTGGAAACGCGGACATTGGTTAGAATATATTTTGGAAAAAATACAACAACAATGGTTGAACGATAAGTGCAGGAAATGAACATCTCAGAAATGTAACCACAAAAGGTGTTATATGTACACATTTCTTGAGGGAAAAGATCCAACAAACAGCTCTGTTCAATGATAATTGGAGGAGTTTTCATATACTTGTGGTTAGTAGCAGAGTACACCTCTAAGCAGTACATAATATTCGGCATAACTAAAGTATGATGATGCAATATCCGAATGTGTTACTTCAATAATATGTTTGACTTAAATAAATCTGCTTTTGTGGGAAGTATTTGTCAGAGTGTGAGTCTTTCTGTTATCCACAACTTTATTCCTACACACGTTGATGTTTCTTATACATATAATTCGACGTCATTACTAGATTATTTTTTGTTGTCATCCCCTAAGAATATTCAAATTACCGGCCAATTTCAATGTCCATTCGTTTACTTTTATGCCTTTAAACTATTGTGATTGACAGTTGAAGCTGAAGAAATTTACGATTTTTTTTTGATTATAATGCTATTGATCTTAACCGTTTGCATGAGGTTTTATCAAATTGTGGTTTTTCTCCAATGTATGTAAATGTGAGCAGTAATGTGCAGTTGCATATTTTGTATAATAATTTACATGTTATTCATGTTATTGTCCCAGTAAGAATGCGAAGGCGTAATTTTTGTATCAGTGATGCCCAGAAATAAGATAGAGACCTTGCGTATCAAATATAGTCTTTCCAACAATAAAAGCAATAAAGAGATATGCCATATTTTAAATAGGTATAAGGTTGGGCAATACCACGATATAGTTAATGTGGATGTTGATTATTTAAACCATATTTTGCTTCTCATCAGTCGCAAAATAATGGTGAATTTCCTGAGGCGAACAGTTTAATCGCCAATTTTTCTTTTCGTAAGATTACAACACAAACAAAATATTTGAAGCACTTACCAAAATCAAACCCAAAGCAATAAAATCTGATGAATTTACGCTTATATTTCTTAGAATTGTATTACCCTTTATTTCTAATCATGTTTTGTATCTTGTCAATTCTATTTTAATGATGTGGAATATAGGCATAGTTGTTCCCATTTGCAAAATGGATTCTAAAGAAAATTTTAGGTCTATTTCTGTCATGATTCACGTTAGAAAATTTTAGGTCTATTTCTGTCATGATTTCTGTCTTCTTTGATTCACGACTGACAGTTTGGCCTTAGAAAAAATCATAATACCGCGCCATTATTAATTGGCTTAACTGACAAGATTAATTTAATTTTAATTTAATTTATTTTTTATTCAGGATTGCAATTTTAAGCCATATTTTCAGGCCATATAATCTCCATAATTCAATAACAAATTTATCATACAATTTTACAGTACGAACGTTATATAAATTTTGTGTGTCTTAATATTAATAAGAATGCGGAAAAGTATGATTTAGAGTGGCAGCCCGGTCTACACCACTTATTAGAGTTTTTATTTTTGTATGTTTTTGGTTCAAAGATACGGAATTACAACTTTAATTTGGATTCACATCTACGCAATAAAAACATTAGAAAAACATAAGAATAGCCAGGTAGTTTAACAAACTTCCAAACACATTAAACATTTTTTCTTCATCTCAAAACACTTACAAAAGGATACTTCTTGAGTATTTCAATAATATTCCTCATCGGTAATTATCCACTTATGAACTATTTTTTTTTTTTTTTTGGTACTGCCGTCGGATAATATGCTGTCCGTCTTTTTTCATTCTGAATGGGATAAGAAAATTATATAGTTCAGATTTATATCCTCCAAAGCGTACAGTTCAAGCTTTAATTATGATAATATTTCTATACGTTTCAGAAATATTTTCGGCGACAATGGGTTCCGTTATGAGAAAAATAAATTCGTCTGGTGTTTAACAACGTCGTGAGTTTTATATATAATGCAAAAATTAGAGAGCATATTACGCATTGTGAATATAATTTTTTGGGAAGTTCCTTTGTTGACTTTGTTATTATTCGTAATTTGCAACATTTTTATAAATTTGTAAAGGCGTAAGCACCGATCTATGAGATTAAACTCATCCAATTCATAAGACCAATTAGAAATTCTCAGCTTCGAACTCTCAAAGAAACGTTCATTTTAGAAAAATCGTTTCATGTTCGTTTAGCTCGACTATACAACAACCTATCACTTTCACCAAAAATTTTCAATATTTCATTCAATGCATTCCGAAGAATTTAATTTGTTTAATTTTTAACAGCTAATTTAACACTGAATAATACTTTGCGAGTAGTATTTATATTCAATTAAGAAATATTTGTTTTTCCCTAAATATTCCACATTACATATGTAGGGTTTCCTCTTTTTTGTCATTAGGTATTACTTGTTGTTACTATTAAACAAGCATTACTTAATAATCGTTGTATAGTGATCTATATGAATTTCAATGGAAACAATCTATTATAATAGTTAAAATGTTATTCTTTTTATTATATTGTAGTAATGTTAACCATACCAATATGACTCGGTTATTAATGCAGAAAAATAAATGAAACATATCGAAGTTTATAAAACATAGGCCTAGTTTATTGAATAAACCCAATTTTTCATATAACTGACAATTTAGCTTGAAATATGTTTAAAAAATTACCACCATTCTTTTCTAATCTTTTCTCAGTTGTACTTCCTTAACCTCAATGCCGTCCTTTGTGATGATGTTGATCATAACCGCATCTCCAGTGTAAATGTCACGTTCTGCAGCCGAAATGAATGTGTCCGTAGCAACGGCAACTGCACGATCTTTGGATATTTTGGGTATTTCAGCGCCTTCCAAGTTCATATTCTTAAATCCAATTTGGTTATCCAACACAGGCTGTAACAAGGCCCCAGCCGAACCGCCAGCTCTGTAAGTAGTACGCTCACAGTGGCCAATGGGATCATAAGAGTAGACTACGCCTTTGCCCTCATTGTCCAAACCGGCCAGCACGTTCGACACGTAGTAGGGGAAAAAGCGTTTGTTGTACATAATAATGGACAACATTTGCGCTACAGCATCGGTAGACATGGTCTTCAAGTGTGTGTGCTCATACATTTGCATACGAGCATTGACCAGAGCCGTCAAAGCCAAAGTATCACACCAACAGCCAGTTGAGCCCAAAACAGTCTTTGAACTCAACTTGAAGAGCTTATTCTGCTTGCGAGTGTGTATGGAATAACCACTGCTTAAGCGTGTGTCGGCGGCAATTACTACGTAATCATCACCAGCAATGGCCACAATGGATCTGGAAACATAAGATGAACAAAAAATTAGCCACATTGTGACAAACTGCAAACGACTGATAGTCACCCTCCATTGGATTCATAGGGAGAAAAGTCCTGGTGCTGTGTTCCAGGAACTTTGTAATCCGGAAACTGATCAATACCCAACACATTCATGTTATTACTTTTAAATAATATCCAGTTAAAGCTTTGCAATGATTTGCCCGTTTCTTACGAAGTCCGGCTGTTGTTTTCTTTTTCGACGACAAGAATGACAAACGAATTTCGTTTTACACAGAGTTGCGCAAATTAGGTCTAATTTGTTTTTGAAAACATACATTTAAAGGCAACTATGCATTTATTTACGAATGAGGAAGAGAGAAATTCAGTGAATTAAAAAAAATAAAGATCAAATTGATGTATGTTTGTAGACTATGCAAATCGTTATGGAGTGGGTTTCGCTTGTTCATAACATTCACTCCAAAGCGCAATATTGTTCTCTCATTCGTTCTCATTCTTAACGTAGAACTTCAATAGTTTAACATTTATTAACAGTGTGACGATTTTAATACATTATTCATCAACTTACTATAATCTGCAAAAATATGCAATGTAATGGAGTTATTATTCAAAGAGAGTAACGAAGAGAGTAGTATTTTCTAACCCTCTTGGGTCTATAATCATCCTAACTTTGAATTCAGGGTAGTTACATAGTCTATGTACATGTAAGCTTTTTGTGAGAAGTTCCAAGAAGGACCTGGTGGATCAAGAGTTTTCTATAACAAGTTATTGAAGAATACCGTATAATGAAAATGGCAAAATTATAAAATACAATGATAACAAAATTGCAAAAGTTTGTTTTTTTTTAAATTAAGTTAATAATTTGTGTGGGAGATATTAGATTTTCCAATTTGTGCAAAATATAATAAAGTAATAAAATGGTAAAAATGAAGGCAGCAGTCTACTAATGAGACATTAAAAGAAACGATTGAATATAATTGATCCATCCCTGTAGCACGTAACAGAAGGAACTTGTCTTTTTTAATCTTCAACTAGATAGTTGTTTTAGTAAGTTTCAAAGAAATTTATGACATTTGATCAAAAGGTACTTGGAACTTAAACGTTTCCTTCTGGGTATTACGTCTCATCAAATATCAAGTATTAAATTTTGAAATTTGATAATAATTTTTTTTTTGTATTAATTTCGGAATACCAAAAAGAAATGTTTTAAATAATTCCAGAGTGTCAAGGACATAAACATTACGCATTTGAAGTCAATGCAAAAACGCATTTAAGTAAAAAAATATGAATTTATTTTGGGTAACTGTTTTCTGTGTTTGGGAATCCGTCATTGGCCAATCACAATTCAGCCCAATAATTACGCAATTTTTGTACTAAACTGTCGTGACGGCGAAAGCTTTAGTAACACCAAACCCCCGCTTTTAATCCAAGTCTACTGCCTAAACAACTTTAAAATTTTTGGCGAGAAGTGTGTGACGAAACGCTGTCATACTAGAAGATCTGATGCCTTTTCTTTTAAACAAAAAACGTTCAATTTCAATATTGCTCACTTATGGGATAAATCTATCATATCTATTAGTCAAACTTGAATTTCTTATCCGCAATTTTACACTATACAAATGTTCTACTTTTTTTAACGTTTTGAACAACTGCGAAAATTTGAGAAGTTGCCGGCACCCTATACATGTTTGGCTGACGTAAAGCTTCCTCTTCAGCGTACAAAGACTGAGTTTTCAAATATTGCATAGATTAACGCACTGTGGCAACACACTCTGGTTATAAATTCACAAATTCTAACCAGAATATGAAGTTTGCAACTCTGCACGCGAAGACGATAACAAAAGAAATGTCATAAAATTTGCAAATCAGTTTACTTGTTGATTCGAAGTGTTTTGTGTAGCTTTAATTCGTCGTGCTGTCCCTGTGTTTTTTCCAGTAGGAATCTTTTTATCGGAATGAAAATCAGACAATGAAAACAGCAATAAAATGATTCAAATAAATGTAGTGCATCGATCCGGCGAAGTGTTTCAGTAACATAGAAGAAAAAGTGCAACCCTCTTCCCACAAACATTGGAATGTCCGTCTGGAAGAACGTAGAGCAAGAAATAAAAAAAACGAACCGAATGTAAGACAAGTGATACGATCGACAAAAATTGTGATTTAGAGAAAAAAAGTGTCTTGTAATGATTTCAAATAAGCATGCGGAAGACCAAATATCGTGTAAAAATACAAAATAAATAGAAAAAAGTAAAATCGAACAAATTCTATGTGAAATTTATCTGCCTTCAAAATGTCCAAGAATTCCTCCTCACCTGTTTCTCCCACTAACACGCTGAAGAAGCAGAAATCTAAAGATTCAGAGGATTCACCCACCACAGCCGCCAAATCCAGCGACGCCGCTATTGATGAAAATTTCGTCCTTTTATCCACACCGGATAAATTCAAAGATAAGCCTGAATTGGACACCAGTGGTAAGTTCGTGAGTGTTGTTGCCACCATTTAAAATTCGGATGTTTCATACAACCGTGCGGTCCATAGACGACTGATTCATTCACCAATCATTTGCATTGTAATTCAAGCTTTTTATTCTTGCATTTTGTATATTAATCTTTACTTAACATATGCGTTTGTTATTGTTGTTGTTGTTTGCTTGGTTATTTCCCTGTTTTTGCTCTTGCTGTTGCTGTGGTTCGAGTTTGTTGTTGTTGCCGCTATTTGCTGTTTCTGCCCGATTTGCAACGTTTTAATTACGAATGTTGTGCAAATCAAAAGTGCAGTTTTTCCAAAAACTTATTGCTGTCCACTCGTTTCCTTTATAAGACATTTACATTAAATGACTTTGGTGGTGTGGTTTTTTTATTTGAATTATATTTGAAAACTGCGATATGTGTTACCGATACTAAGAGGAGTTGCAGAAAGCAATTTTTGAAGGCAGTTCTCTCTCACTAACAATTGGCGTCATCTGCGTTTTGGATTACATCAATCACATCAAAAGGGGCTGTAGGGAATATAGAGTAGGTGTTTTCCTAACGACGGTTTAAGTTATGACATTTCTAGAAATCTAGTTTTGGAAACTTGGTTGATCGGGAAGCTTATATAATTAGGTGTCGCCACATCCACAAGTGGTTATATTCTAACAGATCATATTGGACAAAATCTTATTAGATCTAAAAATGTGTAGATAGACCGGAGTTGGTGTAACTCTAAATTCTTGATTTCAAATTTGATCTGAATCTATTCTGAGTCCATCTAGAATTTTGGATACATCGGTTGCATCTTCAATCCACTCGGTGGCATTTTTAAATTTTCGAATTTTTATGGTCACCTTTTTTATAACCCCAAATAATACGCGTATTAATTTGGCTTTTTCGATAGTAGTTTCAGTGCAGAGACCTTGATCTTGCAGGCCAAGATGTTGATTATACCTAGTCCTGCCATATGTTCTGTTACACAATTTCCAGCGCTTATCGTTCAAAACTTCTTGCGGGAATAGAACCGTTAACTTTTTTTTCAGAACACATGCACTGATTAGTGAAGAATACTAGTCAGTTTGGTTTCAGTTTGCAATCTATTAACATGGAGTGGGGCGTTAAAGAGAATCGAGTCGGCGTAATAGCGTTGCATAAGTGCGGAAAGAGTGCTGGCCAAATTTTCGAGTTGTTAAAACCACTCGGAATATCAAGAATGTTCGTTTATCGTGCTATTGCTCGCTTCGGCGAATTGTCTGGAGTAGAAGACAGGCCAAAAAGTGGTCGCCCGCGCGTTGTCCGTACGAGTGCGGTAATAAAGGCAGTGCGTGAAAGAATTCGGAGAAATCCCCTTAGAAAGCAGAAAATCATGTCCAAGGAATTGGATATATCAACCAGATCCATGTCTAGGCTGATTCGGGATGATCTGCATATGAAAGCCTATCGTCGGTCCGCGGGACATTTTCTAACTCCTCAGCTAAAAAAAATTAGGATGGAAAGATGCAAGCGACTTTAGCAGTGGCACGCGAACAATGGCCATGAAAACATTCTGTTTACGGATGAGAAAATTTTTACCGTGGAAGAAGTTTTCAACAAACAAAATGACAAGATTTATGCCACTTCATCTAAGGAAGCGAAAAAAGTTGTTCCAAGGGTTCGACGTGGCCATCATCCCTCTTCCGTAATGGTTTGGTGGGGGGTCTCCCACCATGGTGTCACATCCCTCCATTTCTGTGAAAAGAGAACTGGTGCAAAGGTTTACCAAAAAGATGTGTTAGAGGGCGTTGTGAAGGGTTTGACCAATACCCTTTTCAATGGACGTAGATGGACCTTCCAACAGGACTCTGCTCCTGCGCACAAAGCTAAAACCACGCATGAGTGGCTCAGAGTCAATATTCCTGGCTTTATAGCAGCAGAAGATTGGCCATGAGGAGTCCAGATCTCAATCCGCTGGATTATGCTTTGTGTTCAGAATTGGAGAATATGGCTTGCAAGACTCCCCACAGAAATTTGGGAAGCCTTAAAACAGCATTAATCAGAGCAGCGTCCTTGATCTCCATGGGCTATAGCCCAATGGCCACACCGTTTTAAAGCTTGTGTTAAAGCAAAAGGCGGCCATTTCGAGTGAATACAATTTTTTTTAATAACCAATATTGTCTTCTAATAAATGGAATAATTTTGAATACAATATGAATATTGGTTTTTTTTATCGCGTTTTATATTTGTAACAGAACATATGGCAGGACTATGTATACCCAAGGAGGCAGCTGAGCGCCATGACATCGACCTTTTCCTGGAATAACGCCCTATTTATAAAAAAATTTATAAAAAAATGCTATCTTGTCGTAACAGTTTAATTACATAACCGATATATGTATATATACATATGTATATATATGTATAGACACTACGGTTTCCATATATAGGGTGGTACACGAATCGTGCTACAAACTTTTATTCAATTTGCTTCAAATAATTAATAAGTAATGAAATTGTCAGTTAGTTCTTCGAAATGAAATGGGCCCAGGTATACTATAAACCAATCTGTTTGATTAAAACCAAATTTTTCGCGGCAGATCTACAGCCATAATATTCGTGTAAACCAGAATGCACTGAGATATTGAAGGCGAAATTTGGAATTTTTTTAACTTTAGGCATTTTTACTCTGGGCTTTCTTATTTAACGAAAGCTAAAAGCAGATTTAAAATGTTACTGGAGGTTACTTCTTTTCCTCAGTAGTATGTAGATCCAGCATAGCGACATAATAAAAAGGCTTAAATTTGCATGTTACATTTAGTTGTCCATGGATGTCTGGACATGGCATAAGTATACGAGTATTGTGACCTTGTTGCGATTTTTGTTTACTTCGCCTATGAGCGATGGAAGATTTTATTTAAAATTTCTTGTAGAGTTACATCAGTAGTTTTAGATGGTGTTTCTATAAATACGGATGTGACTCGATGATGTGCTGTTGTGAAAATCTATTCATTTCACGTAAATGTTTACTGCCCTCACCAACACAGCATCCAGTTTCAAATAGTCCTCGATACGCGCATATTAAAATCCAAATGTTACTATGGATATGTTAATTTGCGCCTGATAACAAGTCAATTCTCAATACATAAATAGCATTAGTGATTTACTACATGCTTTTATGAAACCATTTTCTATACTGAATAATTTTGTTTTTAACTTGAGCTGATCTTGTGACGACTGCAGTTTTCAAAAACAATATCTATGCAGACATACTTCGGTATATGGAAATAGCTTGCATTATGTATGGCGACATTCGGAAGGTCGATAAAAAGCTGTTGAAAACAGAAGAAATTGAACTAATATAATATTAGTTGGTTTATACGATGTCCAATCATTTACAAAAAATTGTGTTGCTGTTTGTTGTAGTATTTTACGACTAAAACTTAATTGCAATATTCTAGCAGAAATGCTGGAAAGAAAATAGTGGAGTTTTATTGTACATCAGTTGAAATTCGTAATGTATCAATTGAAACTGGAAAGGAGCCAATTGGAATTCAAGAATACTTAATAGTTATTTATTTAACAGCCATAATAAAGTAGCGGCTTTTACTTAGCTTGGCATTTTATATTTACATGACAAGCATTTCGAATATATATCAGCAAGAAGATGATATACATATGAGTACGTTCATTATACTTTACATTTTGTACGACATAGAAATTATTGGGTTGTTCGCAAAGTTCCTTCGTTTAATTCGTTAGTTCACCATACGTCACTTCTCGTGACGTAGAGTTCCTTCAAACACTATCATTACTTCCTCCTATTAATCTCTAAATTGCATACGATTGTTTACTTGTGTCCTCGTTCTAGTCGTGAGTGGTTATAGCGTTTTAAAAAAAGTTTTAAAAAGTGGAAAAAAATGAGCGAAAAAAACATTTTAGGCATATTAAGCTGTATTATTTCCGAAAAGGAAAAACGGCTGCCGAAGCCAGCCGAAAACTACAGCCTGTTTATGAAGAAAACGGTCCAAATAAAAGAAATTGCTAGAAATGATTTAAAAGATTTTCTACGGGCGACTGCCCCTTAAGGGACGCTCTCAGATTAGGACGACCATAAGAAATTGTTTCCGAGAAGGTGAGAAATCTAATTATTGTTAATCCCCGTGCAATGGTCAGGGAAATTGCTGAAATAATTAAAAAATCAGTCTTAGCCGTTCACGGGGTCATAAAAGAGCTCGAATTTGTGAGCAACCTCGGTGTGTGGGTATCTCACTCTCTCACCGAGGCCTCACACTGCTTTGCGGAATCGTTAGAAACTGTCAGAGCTTGAGTGCGAAGTTATACCTCACTCACCGTACTCCCCAGACCTCGCCCCGTCCAACTATCAGCTATTTCGCAATCTGAGCAACCACTTGAAGGCATTTTTCAGATAAAAGGAAGTACGAGTGGAAACATTTTGTTTTATTAAATTCATACAGACTTTACATGTAGAATAAAAAATGATGATTTGTAGCATTTTCAAGATTGATAGTTTCGTTTCCTCGTTTAGAAATATGCATATCTCTTTTTCATCATACAGCTTTGTTTGACATTTTTAATTCACATTTCGAATTTCGAGCAGAATTGTTGACCTACAAATAAGAGAAATTTAATTAATATTCATTGAATGTTAAGAGCAAATTTCGTACATGTTCTTAATGAACCGACCAGGAATAATAAATGTAATTGCAAAATTAAAAAATGTTATCGTATTTTTTTATTATAAGCGTTATTTTCCCTGAACCTATGAAGACTTCATTCTGAAGTTGAGATATGTTGTTAGTAATTAATTGCACTATTTGTGAAAAAAAAGAAAATGCTGCAGGACATTTTCCAATTTAAGATATCATTGTCTCTCAAGGAATTTTTAAATACTTTTTGAGAAAGTGGGAGTTTTAACCGAAAATAAATGCAATCAAACGCTGAACAATACACCATTTCTGTCGTTCGATGTTACGCCACAAACACAGCATTCTATGCTTAAAAGGATTTATAACAGAATATGTAGTGACCGACATTTGTTAAAATTGGAAAGCAGATTATCCGAAAATTTATTTTGTGTCAACTAATGTATTCCTTGTTTTCTTTTTTTAAATAAACGTGACCGTTTCCAAATTATGCATGGAAAAACTTTATTCCAATAAAGCATTACAGTTTACCGTATTAGTCAACCAAATGTGCGTTTTCTTGGAGCGTAAATTTTTATTTATCTTTTGTTGCGTTGAGATTTTTGTATCTAAAATTTACTTTTTTTTTTTTTTTTTTTTTGATTTGTGTAAACTCTAAAAATTGTAATGAATACAAACTAAATGTACATTTTAACGCAGGTCAGTATATTGAACTTAAATTTTGAATTTGCATGATTTCTGCATCCGCATGCATATAGTTTTCAATACTGACTTCTCAGCTTAACTTACTAAATGTGCTATCATTTGTTTTTTCTATTGCAGTCCACCAAAGACATCGCATACATTCGTACCAGTCTGAAATTAAGAATCTCAATTGTCTTTTATTGGCCGATACATCCACTGAATGTGCTCCTCTTCACTTGCAGTACATGTTGAGTTACATAGACTCTTCAAAAGCAAGCCAAGGCGAGCTGATATTCCTGTTGATTTACATCGTCGCACTTGAGTCGGGATTTGTTGGTCAACATGAATATGACGAATATGAGAGTCTTATAACCCACATTCCCTCAACAACTTCGTTTCATTCCAAAAATGTTTTGAACCTGAGTCGTCTGCCGCCATCATATACTAAAAACGAAGATCAGTCACTTTTCTCCATTAAGTTATGTTCAATCGTGGATTTGGCAAAGGAACATAATGATCAAAATAATGCTTTACTCCTAGGTCTTATATCTGGAGACCTGATGATTGTAACTATGTCACCGTCAAATGCGACTGGTGCGAAGGGATTTAGTGTGGCTCTCCCCATAGGGCGTTATGTATTGTCTGTACGAACGAAAAACAAGCCGCTGTATCAACAATTCCGTAAATTAGATGAACTCTCCACAGTTCTGCGTGACAAACTTTTTGTGCCTATGCGAAATCAACATATGTTGTGGCTAGAAGCGGGAATATATCCCTCATTGGATGCCATGCCTGCAGAATTGTACGATTATATATTGCAGTATTTGAATATAAATCAATTAAAGATTTTAGCCAATGTCAGCAGGTCCTTATATAGTTTAACTATAAATAATACAAGGTTTTTAGGATTTAATTCTTAATATAGGCGTAATATCTTGATATTTTCATTGAAAATGTAATGTAAACAGATATCTGTATATGCATAAATAAATAAACTCTTTGGTCAAAGATTCACTTTTCTACATTGCTTGGGTTTTATTCGCAATTATAACGTTTTTATTTATAATTTTATTAAATATGTTTTGTTTTATTATTCGTTTTTATTATTTTGTTTTTATTATATTATTTTTATTATTTCATTTTTAGATATTCCAGAGTCGCCGACTTCAGGTGTAGGTGTTGTCACCTTCGCAGAAGATACATTAGGTAAGTACGAAACGCTTCAGCTAGTGGTTCTTTACCCCAATGGGCAACAGTTTACAAATCATTTATCTACTATGGACATTAGCAGACATTTGAATGATATTATTTAATAGGTCTTAAGTTAACTTTACGTGAGAGGAATAACATAAAACAACTGACTATGAATTGTCATATACGATAATCGCTAGTGGATTTATCACTACCATGTGATTATTGCAAGATTGTACAATTTCACAATGGGAGTAGGAGAAATGAATTTCAACTGTATTTTTAACTAACAGCTTTGTCCACCAAGTATTTAATTTTTTTTTTGAGCTGCGAACCAGTTTCGAACTGAACTGTTTTTTATACGAACCGTTTTTCCTGACTGTGAACCGGGCCATTAACTATCATCTAAGAAAGCTATGAACCGAAACAGAAACCGTGCAGACAGCATAAAAATGGTAGTTCGGTTTATAACAATAAGTTTCTCGTATGAATGCTATCCTTTATGAGATTTACCCTACCATTTGCATTTCATTCTACAAAACACAAAACGGAGAACTCTTGCTGAAATGCAACGTGTTTGATGTAATATGGACTAAACTTATCACAATTTTTTGCTTTCGTACAATATGAAAATTATTTCCACACAGCCGAAAATGTATTTTTGTAAATGATGCAACTTTGGTCAGTTGCCTTCTGTAAGATTGTATCTCCCATATTTGTATATATAACTATATACATATGTATGTACATATTTGTTAAGCAATGCTTAAGTAACTGTATTGGGTTGTTCGGAGAGTTCGTTCGGTTTTTAAGAGAAATTTATTTAAAAATTTACACACAAGAAAACTATTATTGTAATCTATTATATAACCTTCCCTTTTTTTAATAACTTCTTCCCACCTCTCTTGTAGCTTTTTAATTCCTTTCTCATAAAACTCTTGGTTTTTATGAAAAAAACATTTAATTCGATGAGGTAAAACTTCGCACTCAAGCTCTGACAGCTTCTAACGTTTCCGCAAGGCAGTGTGAGGCCTCGGTGAGAGAGTGAGATAGCCACACATCGAGGTTGCTCACAAATCCAAGTTTTTGTATAACCCCGTGAACGGTTGAGATTGATTTTTTGGTTACTTCAGCAATTTCTCTAACTGTTGCACAGGGATTAACAATAATTAAATCTCTTGCCTTCTCGGCAACCTGGTCATCCTGATCTTAGTGCGTCCGTTACGGAGAAGTCGGCAAATTCTTTCATTTGGTCTATCTTCTACAAAAACAGGCTTTGTTTTTCGGCTGGTTTCAGCAGCCGTTTTTCCTTTTCGGAAAACATACAGCATAATATACCTAAAATCCTTTTTCTCGCTCATTTTTTCCACTTTTTAAAACTTTTTTTTTTAATGCGATAACCACTCACGACTAGAACGAAAACACAAGTAAACAATAGTAAACAGTTTAGAGAAGGGGTGGAAGGAAGTTATCATAGTGTTTGAAGGAACTCTACTTCATGGGAAGTGGCACATGGTGAACTAACAAATTAACCAAACGAACTTTCCGAACACTGTTAAGGATGCACCAAATATATTTGAATAGAACGGAAACACTGTTCACAAATGATTACTCAGCAAAATGTTAGTAAAAATATTTGGAAAATAATGGTATGGATCTTCAGCCATGCAGATGGGGCACCTTTAAGTATCTTGATAGAGTTTTGATCACAAATGCCTTTAAAATTTGAAGAATTGGAAAAATGTGAAATCCTATTTCGGATTTTGAAGCATAAAATCGTTTCGTTTCCGAAAAGCGCTGAATGCCTTTCATTTGTTTCTTTGTGACCTTGAACGAATTACATACGAAATAAATTGGCTTCTATTTAGAGATCTTGATTGGATTTTAGAACTTGAAGCTTTGAACCTAACCTGAACTAATTTTCTAAACATGGCCCGAATGAGTGATTCGACTGTATAAGAAAAATGCGCAATACTTGAACTCAGTTTTATTTTTGACAGAATTTATAGGTTTCTGATATCGCTATAATGCTTGACTTGTTCAACAAGCTTAACATAAAACAAAAGTTTGCAGGTACAGGTTTTGCGACAATTGCCATGGAGCAAGAATCATCAGGATCATATTGTATTGGTCATGCTGGCCGATAGAGAAAGGGAGAGATAGATAGAGAGAGAGAGAGCGCAAGGGAGAAAGCGAGAAAGAGAGAGAATAGAAGGGAGAGAGTGAGATAGAGAGAACGAAAGGCAGAGAGAGATAGAGAGAGTGGAAGAGAGAGATAGAGATACATAGAGTCTATTAGAGAAGGCCGCAGCTATGTCAATGTTATGCAGCAGTTGCCGCATTTTTTGTTTGGTTTCGTAATTAATATAGTATTTTAGCACCACATATGACACGTTCGTTCTTGAGACTAGAAACATGCTTGGATTGTAGTGTTGTTATTAGGCTTTTATTAGCCGGGACCATCTTCCAACATATATGTATGTAAACATTCCAGACATTTCAGGAACACGTCCTTACATCATTACATATTCTCCGTAAACATTTGAAGGGCTCTGTTTTTTAGTCTATAATGCTGGTAGTTAGTGGCTAGCGAAGAAATTAGAGTTCTTGACGCGGTCGCTGTTTGTAAAATGCGTCAGGCAAAACCTTTTCCAGAGTGGGCTTAAAGTAAACGTCAGCAGCTCCATCCAAGAGACCTCCAGTACGTGTAATATTTAAAGCTGCCAATATGTGGATGGAATACTGACAATTGGGATCCATGGACATTTCGCTTTCTTTAGAGTTTTTTTTTTATAAACAAGCTTCCAAAATGCAGAAATTTTCACATGACTTGTTAGACACAAACCTCAGCGTGTTCTGAAAAACTCAAAACATCAATTAAGTTTCGATGGTTCATTGTGTACAAGATGTATGATTATTTAAAACGACGCATTTTGGTTGACATCACTTTCTTATGTCAAATAATCATGACGATAAGATAATAAATTTAAACTATTGCCGATAAAACTCATATATAGCAAAACTTAGCAAATCTTTGGTTGTTATCAATTCTATTAAGTCATAGTTTTTTTTTAAATTAAATTCTCACATAGACGGCTTACAATCGCAGATATCGTCGTACATCTCCAAACCATGAAACATGATAATTGTTAGTATTGCATTGTAGTCCAGTTATTGTGCTCGTACATAAGCAAATAGAATTTGGGAAACGAAATACAGTAGTCTGCCTTTTTAAAAGTACACAATTCACCATTTGCCTAATAGCAAAAATGTCAGGCAATGAATGCATACAAAGAGTTATTTATGTTACACAATTTTTACTTTACTTTACTTTCGCCTTGTGAAAATGAAATGTAGTTCTCATTATCGCTATCATTTCTTTGTTGTTGTCATATTGTGGAAATTCTTGTACAGTGGGACACATTTCTCAGAATGACGAACATTTTAAAGAGATTTATATCAGAAATTGTCGATTTACAATATTCAAAGAAAAATTATTTAAAAACTGGAACGAACTCAATCTGTTAATTACAATATTTTTGGCGGGCCGTGGCAGTCAACTTTAATTATAGTATAGGAAACTCCAAAAATTCTCGGTTTCTCGAGATGTTATAAGAATCACCCACCAGAAATTAACAAAAGGTACAGAGCTTAATGGTAGTTCCGGCTGTGAGCTGTTCAGAGCAATAGGGAGAAAGGATAACAAAATGGTAAAAGTTTACGGGCAGCTGTTTAACAGCTCTTAATGTCCGGTGAATGAAGAAGAAGAAGCGAAAGAATTGAAGAAGACGCTGAATCCCTTGTAGCTGTAATTTAATTTGGGAGATTTTGAGTGTTTGAGCTATTGCTGCCAAATTCATGCTATATCCACATGTCATGTTGGTGATTTTTCTTTTTGATAAAATAGTTTGTGTAAAATATAATTTTTTTTTTATAATTTTCGTGCATTTAGTCGTTTGTTGGACTTGCGTAGCAGCCTGTATAAGCAGGGAAAATGTAGAAAAAGTTAGGATTTTACAACAAGGTTTACTTGTAAGAGCATTTTAGTTACGTTGTGTGAACAATTAATTGAAATACCATTAATTACTAGAATAGAAATCTGGATCTATTTTTAATAAGCTTGGCCACGTCGATGTCGGTTGGCAGCCAGTTCATGATTCATACTACGCCGACACTTCTCGTCAACTATGATATATGATATATGATATTTTATATATGTATATTATGGCATATTTTTCTCTCAAGGACTCCCAGCACTTGTTCACGCGCTTATTTCATGCTGCTGAGTTCTGCCCTATAAAGTAAGACAGGTAGGACAAGTTCGTTCGTCGCATACTATACTCATAGTGGCATCTATCTGCAACGAATACTATTCTCCTAATTTCTCGGCTGAGAATTTTCTGATGGCTAAGACAAGACTGAAAGTCGCTTTTAAAGTCACGCAAAAACGAACAGACAATTTGTTCGTCGAAACAGATAACTTGACTAAATCCTCTTTTTCCGCCAATCACACTTTTGCTGCAGCAACATACCTTAGTTTTGGGCCAACGATGTCTAAATCATTATAAACCGCGTTTATTGTAGCCCTGTATAAATCCTTAGAGACTTTATGCAATTTTTGACGAAGCCAGTTTTACAGTCAACGAAATGTGTCGTTTTGACTGTGTGAATATCTAGTCAATTGTAGATTTATCAGGTCTAAAGCCGTACTTATAAGACACAATTAGTTCAGATAGGTTTTAGTCTTTCCTACAGCAGACTCGACAGAACCTTGTAAGAGGTGGGTAAAAGACTGAAACGCGATAAATGTTACTTTTTTATCACCGTGTTTTTTTTATTGAGCCAAATTGTGTTTAGGAGCTGATGCATTATCATCTCGTCATCGCCGTTAACACTCACTGCTTTGCTGTTCTTAAACCCAGACACTGCTATTGCCATCGTCGATAAGTGGCGTGATTTTTTCTCTTGTGCTGCCAACTGGATCTAGCAAACCAAATTCCTAGTCCTTAAAGCAAGGCAGCTCTGTAAAATTATTTCTTTATCTTTAGGTGGAATGTTGGTCTGATCGCGTTTTTCCAGACCAAATCAAAATTCTTGCAGCAGTTGGTTTTATTTTTCCCTCTCTGCCCAGCTCCTTGGCTACCTTAGCTGCAACCAGGTGGTAATCTGTTTTTATGAAGATAACTAACCATGAAGATCTGTGTGTGGTAGTCTGATTCCATTCATTGAAATGTTCAAATGCTATTATTTCCTAAAAATTGTTGAAGAACACAGACTTGCATTAATTAAGGATGACTGCGATCGCGAGCGTCTCTAAACTTTCCGTAAGAAAATAAATAAATAAATAAGGCGACTGGAACAAATAAGACAACGTCCACATTACAGACTCCTCATAGTTTCGCAAATTATTTCACATACCCTTCCGAAAATCTTAATGTTATTTAACATACTGACGAAAAATAATTTCTGAACGATTTCTATATAAAAAACCAAGAAAATATATTCATTTATGAAAATTTATTCCATATTTAGAACTGAAACACTCTTTTTAGCTTAAAGATGGCTATCCCTGCTTTATTTAAATTTTGATATAAAATCACTAGGAATAATAATAATATTAAATAAAATAAACAAATCTTAAAAATATATATTTGAAAATTATATTATGTACACTGAAATTTACGAGAGTTTCTGCATATATTTCCCGACGCTGAGGTTTCCTGGGAATATTTGGATAGTGGAAGTATTGGGTTGGACTTCATTAAAAAATGGTGCATTATTCAGTGGAATGATTGACTCCAGATCTCTTTTTAATATTCTAAATAAGTATTTAAGATACAACTACATACATATCAATTTATTGGATTCTTCAATTCTCCAATACAAAGGCAGCTCTGGATTTTTAAAGATTATACAGAGATAAATATTGAATAGATGGATGTATAAAATACAGCAGAGTTGTTTGAAATTTGAATTTGAAAATGTTTGGAGATGCTAGTCTGTTAAAATTACATCATGTACATGATTGTCCAATAACAAAAATCAATGGGAATTGTGATTTGAGCCGGAGTAACCCGGATTAGGCAATAATTCGAAAAATGCGTTTCTTAAAAAACTTGTATGGTTTCGCACAAATAACTCTGCACTTTGCTAATCATTAATGTATTTGAAAGCCAAACATACAAAATTCTAAAGGCTACTTTTGTGTCTATGTAATTTTGTCCCAACCACTGTGCATACCAAGGGTTAAGTAGGTGGTTAATAATTTTTTCAGTTTGCTTTCTTTATTATCGTGAAAGTAACAACACATTTTGAATCCTCCCCCACCCATCTGCGTGTTGGTATTTGCTTTCCATTCGCTGAATAAGAATGTTGTGGCTAAAGCTGAGAACCTATTCCGCTGTTTGCTTAGTGATATCATTTTGTACGAATATTGTGTATACGAATGATATCTGCAGCCAGACTACAACTATGTGTTCGATACTGCTATCGCTCTTATCTTACACACACACACACGAACAAAATGCTATGACGAATATTGTTGACAATTAACTGCTATTAATAGGAATGTTCCAAGTTAAACAATTGTAGTTGGTGGTTTCGTTGACCGTAGTTCACTGTGCGCTCTAGTGCACTCACTACGACTGTGTATGCGTATGTTTAGATGTGTAGTCATGGAAACCTTCGGACATCCTCGCATTTCCGTGACAGCAGTGGAAAAAATGCGCCAAAATACTATTGAGAGGAACACATTGCTTTTGATATCCATATTATCACTACTATCGAGTGAACAGTGTATGTATATGTGTGTGAGACAGAGTGAATGAGCACAGCATCCATGACTTGTAAACATTTGAAATGGAGGCAGAAAGCTTTGCGGTTAGCTTAAAGCGACTGCTGGTGATGAGAATGTGTCCATATGATTTTCTCTCATTAGCAGTAGAGCAAAAACATTAAATTGTTGCTACCATCCACGTAATATTGCCATGTTGGCAGTTTTGAGCTTTTTTTTTTACCAGTTTACAATACCGGCTCAAATGGAGACGTATTATTTCATTATGCGTAAAATTGTCCACAGTTTATTTATGATTAACAAAAGAAAACAATTGAGATCTGTGATAACAGATGAACCAATATAGTACAATATGTTGTAGGTGTAGTACAAACGCATGTATTTAGACGCAGCGGTAACGTCTTTTACTTTAAATTTTGTTAAGGAAAAAAGGATTTATGTATAGTATGTTCAGAGCTTGCAAAAGTTTATAAAAGGGCTACGGCTAAATTTTTCTAAAAGCAAAAAATTTCAATAAAAGCCCACTATATATTGATACCAACTGATTTTTTGAAGAAAATAGTGAGCAAAACACATCGAGCGACAGTTGCTTGAGCACATTTCTATTAGCTTACAAAACTCATGAGTGGCGAATGCGTTATTTCATATTCCATATATGTTATTCGTCACATGTTGACTGCATATTTTTCTGAAAACGGTCTGATTTAGAAAAGTGGCAAATATTTGTCTCCGCTAACTTCATTCTCTATAAAAAAAATTAAGCAATATATGTTGCAGTATATGCTCTTGGCCACTTTAAGTCTTAAATAATTGGCAAATTTTTGTGTTGCCAGAAGTATCATAACTGTGACCATAAAATATCAATCGATGCGAATGCACAATGACCAAGAAGAAGACTATAACAAACAGGGGGCAACAAAAAGGTAGATAAACGGAAAATTAAATATGACTTAATTTATTGAAAACATGAGACTAACTATGTACTTCGCAATGATTTTTGTCTGGCTCTCGAAGACTTGTGGGAAAGGTTGTCAAGTGCAATTATAACAGATTGCTGTTTTTTTTTGTTTACTAGCAAATTAGCAGCTGTAGCTTAATTGCAAATAAAACACCTCAATTATTATATTTTATTCGAGTCATGTTTTTGGAATCAGGCAGACAGACGACCTGGGGAATTTTTGAATATATTTTTAATTTTTTTCAACACATTGAAAATCAATACAATATTTTTAATATCCTGTAGCTTAATTGCAAATAAAACACCTCAATTATTATATTTTATTCGAGTCATATTTTTAGAATCAGGCAGACAGACGACCTGGGGAATTTTTGAGTAGATTTTCAACTTTTTTCAACACATTGAAAATCAATACATCCCTAATTGGCATTTTTATTTTTAATATCCTTTTATGAAGGCGAAGACATTGAACTTCTAAACTTCCAAAACTGTGTTATTAAATGTTGGGATCCTCTTAATAATGGCTACGCAGATGGCGAATAAAAAATTGCTACCTACAGATCATCTGTTATACTTTCTTCGTACGCACATTAGTGCCAACGATATATTTATTTTTCATATTTATTTTTAATATGTTTTTAATTGTCAAGTTTTTTAATTCTTTATTGTTTAGAATAAGCTTCATTGGAGTTTCTGTTAGCATAAAAAAATAAGACTGAAGCAAGTGTTAATTATTTGTATTAATAACGAACGCTCAGTTTTTTTATTTGCGCTAATTTCGGGTTTTCATTCCTTCGAGTGGGTTAACATTTCACTGCATAAAATCTAATTTTTCATATAATTTTATTCGATTGATTTTAAAAGAAAAAAATATTCGTAATAAGAATAAGCCGTTTATTTTCATTTGATCAGTATTACAAAAGTTTACATACGGTTAACAAATTTCTGTTTTATTGAAAACAGTATGCTTTTTCTACGTTTTTGCAGAATATTTGTAACATAAATAAAAAATAAGTAATTTTACTCACGGTCTAGTACAATTTTGTTGTTGTTGTATGAGAAAAACAACATAAAACGTAAAACGCGTACATTTTCATAGTTACATATGTTTACATACCCCGCTTAAGAATTGATGTACCGTTATTAGTACAGGTGCCAATTTTATGACGATCTGGTTCAAATCATTATTAGAGCTTTTAACATCATAGAAAGTGGTCGTATTTGTAAAATAAAAATAATAAAGTCTCGATAGCGCAGTAGAATGGGCAAGGTAGAGAAATTTCTAAACCAATACGAAAAACAATCATAAAATTAAGGAATGACGGCAAATCTCTCAACGAAATTGGACATATATTAAATTTAAAAAAGCCTACAGTCCAAACAATAATAAAAACTTTTAATACAAATGGAAATTATGAAAGTAGAGCACTTTCCGGCCGTGCTCGTATTCTCGACGGTCGAACAGAACGGAGAGTTATTCGCTTTGTCAGTGAAAATCCAAAACAAAGCGCAGTCGAAATACATCGCAAATTGAAGACTGTTCTGGGAATAACTGCTTCCGATCAAACTGTTCGCAGAACCGTCAAGAGGGATGGGTACAACAGCAGAGTTGCAAGAAAAAAACCACTCCTCAGAGCCGTGAACATTCAAAAACGCCAGGAGTACGCACAAAAGTACGAAAACGTTCACATAAGTGAACCTTCTTTTTGGGAAAGAGTAATATTCACCGATGAATATAAATTTATGGTGATGGTCGGTCTAAAGTTTGGCAAAAGCCGAATACGGAGTTACTACCCCAGAATGTTAACTCCACAGTGAAATATGGAGGCGGGTCAGTCATGGTCTGGGGATATATGGCTGCAAATGGAGTTGGAAAACTAAGATTCATCGATGGAATTATGTATAAGACCATGTATGTTGGTATTTTAAAGGACAGCTATCTCCCTAGTATTGAAATGTTGGATCTGGAAGGAAAATCTATATTTTTGCAGGATAACGATCCGAAGCATTCTTCGAAGATTGTGAAGGAATTTCTTCTCTATAAAATCAAACACAAACTGGAACATCCCCCACAATCTCCTGACCTAAATGTTATTGAGCGTTTATGGGATGTTTTAAAACGAGGTGTGAAAAACGTTACATAACATCAATTCCATCTCTGAAGGAAGCGTTGAGGGACGAGTGGAGCAAAATTACACCTGAGATAAACAAAAAATTGGCATTATCCATGCCATCTCGATTATCAGCTGTAATAAAAGCCAAAGGAGGACATACAAGTTACTAATTAATATTTTTCACCACATTTAATGACCGTATGTAAACTTATGTAAATTTGCATAAAACCAAAAAAAGAATTTTTTATGTTATTTAATATATATCCATGAAGAAATAATATTTTTGAGTTTATTTTTTTTAATAAAATGCGATAAAAAATAATAAATATCATTGTAGCATTTTATATTAATATTTCGCTAAAAAGAATAAAATATATAGGGGTATGTAAGCTTTTGTAATACTGTGTATGTTCGATTTCCGCATTTTTTTATGACAATATCAGCCATTTTGGACTGTCAGTTGACAGATAAAAAGGTTAGTCGTGTTTTTGTGTGCTCTTCGATTTTTTACTATTTTTTTTACTATTTTTTACTATAAAAGAAACTGTATTAAGTTTTGTGTAAAAAATCAAATTACATGTGCAAGGACATTTGAAATGTTGACTGTGGCGTTTGGCGAGTCTACTATGAGCAGAACACAAGTTCAATTGTGATATAACCGGTTTAAGGAAGGCCGAGAAGATGTCAATGACGACGCTCGTCCTGGTCGCCCGAGCACGTCAACAACCGATGAAAACATTGAAGCAGTGAAGAAAATGATTTTGGAAAATCGTCGAATCACTATTAGAGAGGTTGCTGATGGATGTTTTAGGCATGAAACGTGCGACAGCGAAGATTGTTCCAAAATTACTAAATTTTGAGCTAAAACAACGTCGCATGGACATCGCTCAGGAGCTGTTGAACGTCGTCAACGATGATCCAGATTTACTCAAAAAGGTTATAACTAGTGACGAGTCATGGGTGTATAGCTATGACATTGAAACCAAAGCCCAATCATCCCAATGGAAGCGTCCAGAAGAGCTTAGACCGAAAAAAGTACGTCAAGTTCGGTCAAATGTGAAGGTTTTGCTCACTGTTTTTTTCGATGGGGTGGTGCATCATGAATTCTTGCCACAAGTTCGTACGGTCAGTAAGAATTACTACCTTGAAGTTATGCGCCGTTTGCGCGAAGCAATTCGTCAGTAAAGCACAGAATTGTGGAAAAACCAATCATAGATTTTGTACCATGATAACGCACTAGCTCACACATCAACGCTTGTGCGAGAGTTTTTGGCCAAAAACAAAACTGCAATCATGCTTCAAGTACCGTATTCACTGGACTTGGCCTCCGCTGACTTTTTGCTCTTTCCAAAACTGAAGACATCGATGAAAGAAAAGCGTTTTGCTACGATTGAGGAGATAAAAGGCAAATCGAAACAGGAGCGATAACAAAAAGCACGTTTCAGAAGTGTTGCGAGGATTGGAAGAAACGCTGGCACAAGTGTATTATATCTGAGGAGGACTACTTTAAAGGAAATAAAATAGAAATTGATGAATAAATAAATACTTTTTCGAAAAAATTTGAAATAACGGTTATTTTTTGATCACACCTCGTATATTTTATTTATTACATTATTTTTTTCCAAATTTGTTTTTTTTTTTGTTTTTTTTTTTATGTTTTCAAACACATTTAATATTTTTTACTCAACTCTTCTTATTCGTTATAATATTGAAACGAAACTGCGAGTACAATAAAAAAGGAAAACGAAGGTTTGAAGAATTAGAACTACCAAATTGATCACCAAAAATGGTGTGGAAGTCCAGTTGATTGCTTTAAAAGTTCGATTTCCTTCCATTGCTCAATAGTGCAACAGGGAATGTGCGGAAGTTAAGGTGTCTGAGGCACTTGCTGATTACAAATCCGAATCTAAATTCATGTCGTTTTGCACCACAACTGTAGTAAATGTAACAATGTCCATCCAAGTCTCCCGAAAGGCGGTGTTGTTGTATTTTTGACGAGGCATACATAATATCAATACAATCACTATTCCTGTAAAGAGTTCGGTGTTTCGCATATCATTAAATCTTGACAAACAATTTACAAGACGAACGTAAATTTTAGCGCAACGATATTACATTTTTTGTTTTCTGT
>JAHXMU010000066.1:485206-520578 GCA_019455685.1 Philornis downsi
AAGGCGACGTTCCTTACGGAGATTGTCTAGCGGTGGTTTCTTTTTAAGTCTCAAGCGTTGCAAGTGTGCTGCTTTGAAAATAACTCTTTTTACCGTAGATACACTTGCACTTCCAGCTTTTTGCTTTATTTGGCAGCAGAGTCGTGTGAATTTGAGGCATATCTTAGAATAGCTGTTTCTTGCTGCTTGGCCTTTCATAATATTTCCATAACCTTCGGTGTCACGTAAATATGTCGATATGACTTTGCGACTTCTATTAGTTTTTCTGGCTATTTGATGAATAGAAAGTCTACCCTCCTTGTAGGTTTTAATTTTGGATCTTTCCTCGACACTCAAGGATTTAGCTGAAGCCCATTTTACTTAAAATCGATTGTTTTATATTTAATTATACACAATTGCTGTAATCCGATCTGATTTATGATGATCTGCAAAAGACTTGCACCCTTAAACTGATTACCACGTGAGGGGTGCTATTCAATTGGACCAAAAAGAAGAACAAATTTTTGACTCATTTAAAAGAAAAGAGCGGATTAAAATGACGGGACACTTTCATGGCTTGGACATTTTTGTACGTGATGTGTGGAAGCAGGAGAAACAAATAAGTAAAAACTGAACCGTTATGTGAAGTGTACTTTAAATAGAGTCACTATTGTTAAATGATTAGGGGGGCGCTATTCAAGTGCGTGAGCGGCAGCGTACTTAGCTATCGTCTGCCACTTGGACCATTTTTAAAGAGCCGTTATGAAGTTGTTGTCTTACGGTAAATCTCCCGAATTTCTTAAGGTCAGTGCTTAGGTAGGCAAATATAACTATTAAAGCCAAATTTACGACTTTGAAATATTTCGATCGGAATATCCGGGGTAAAATAGCAGGATAGGGTTGGTCGGGATAGAATATTTCACACCTTTAATAAAATAATAGAAATATTCAAAAATTTGATTTGTGGGCTATGTGCTCCCCTGAGTCTGAAAACATGGGTGTCTACAACATAATGATGGTAATGTGGGAATCCCCTCTATTCTAATTAATAGGAATTTTTTGATGTTACATATTTATGGGGACATGTTCTGAATTTCACTCTGATTTCATTCCGTTAGTGATTTTCAACTTGTCGACATGAAATTCGGATATTTTTTACCTTTCCCTCTATTTAAAGTGATTTGATTGCATGCAAATGATTTCGAAGAGAACAAAATCATCATTAAAATTAGAATTAAATGATAAGTAAGTTTTGAAGTTTTTGATTATTGAAGTAAAGGTTTTTTTTTTAATATTTTGATATTGTTTTTGTAATGTTTATCGTAAATTGCTGATTGATTTTGGCATAAGCAAATTTAAAGTTGTTCCAATCATCATGATATTTGATAATTATTTGAAATAGAGTGAAAATGATTGCAAATTATGATTATTCGAATATTATGTGTAGTAAAATTAAATCCATTATTTTTGCATAATAGTGGTCAACTGTGCACTATTGCCATTTAAAGGTAATTCTTCTATGTCTCTTTCTCCTAGAAATCCTTGTCCTTATTGGCAATAAAATGGAACAGTCAACTTTCGACGGGAAGTTCATTTGGGGCCAAGTCTGGACAGTAAGGTGGATGCATTGGCACTTCCCAATAAAGCTATAGAAACTTCTAGCAAGTCACAATCGATGTGTGTGACCTGGCGTTCTTCTAACGGAAAGCAATTGCTTTGGTATTGCCTAAAGTTAGCTTTTGGGCGATTGCTTTCTTCAGACGATCCAATTGTTGACAGTAACGATCCAAATTAAAAGTTTGAGCTTAGGGGCGCTGCTCACATTAGATAATTTCCTGATAATCCCAGCAAATGTGCAGGAAAACTTTGCCAACCGTGCATTTTGTTCTGGCCAAGGCGATTCGACTGTTTCGATTTTGTTGCGGTCCAGTATGAATGGAATGGAACGAATGGAGTTGGAAATTTGACCTGTGAAATGCGTTAATTCGTGTGGTTTTTTTTTATCCAGCCTTATTCAAGTGCCTCCAAACTATTTTTTTGTGCAATGTTTAGCGTTTGACCAATCGAAACAGTACTTACATGACAGTAGGACTTGATATTTTCTATTATTCTACCGACATTTTCGAAAATTTACCTTCCAGGGCGTCGTACATCTTTAACATCAAAATTATCGGAATGGAATCGACAAAACCAACATTGGTGTCGTTGGCAGTTGGCAGTATCACGACTATAAACACTATTCCCATTTTCAACGTTTTTGGATATATCGAAGAAAAACTAATAAAACTACTCTCTTTTCTGATGCTCCTCTTTGACGCACGCTCAAACAATACAGGGTCAAGCAACTACAAGGCTGTCTGAGTAGGTTTTGGAACATGAAGTTGTATCTTTCTAACTCTATCGCACAGATTACTAAAGCCAATCTGTTCGATTAAACATTTGGATTATTTAAAATTCCATGCGAAAATAAACTAAACAAATAAATTTAACAAGCTAGGCGTAGCCTGGGTCTTTTAAACACATTTCAAATTCAAAATATTTATAGCAGCTTACCTTCCTTAAGAACATGTGTGTATTATTGTTTGTACGACAGCGAAACAAAAATGAAAATGTGCCCAAATTTTCTTTGTATCCACTCAAAACGACATCGTAGTAATGATTTTGAAATTTTCATTGCCGCATTCGGTTTGTTTCGATTATCGTTGAACAACAATCCTAATGGCTTTGTGGTTTTGTCCAACAGTGCCGTCACTTGATGTCACACAGTTCCATTATGGTTTGTCAAACAGACACCACTACAGGGAACACATATACACACAGACATATACGTGTACATGAGAACTAAAGGCACACATCCAGAACGAAAACGGCTAGGCCTTTCACATAGAACATGGAAGGCTTTCTTTCTGGCAACGTCTTCTATTGGATATTCTAAATTCGGTAATAGGCCTGTTACAGGAATGCATGGCAGAAGGCCTTTACCTTCCTTTCATTTGCATCCATGGTAAAACACCTTGTAGTAGAAGGCGACGAGGAAACTGCTGACTACAACAAATTCCATATTCGCTCTAGTGGAAAAGTACGATGAAAGATTTTCAGAAGAAGGCGGCATAAGTCTTTTGGAAGACCTATTGAATGTCTTTTAGTAAATGTCGTAAGAGAAGGTGTTATAAAATAAAAATGTGTAAATAAATGTTGTCGTTTCTTAATATTTAGTAGGGCTGAGAATAGCATGTGCGGCTAGCAATCAGTAAGTTGTTGTTTCAAATTTCAGTGATATCGAGGTAAATTTAAAAAATAAGAGGCACCACGAAAGTGATAGACAGATTCGAATTTGATACATCACACCATGAGTCAAATTCGATAAACTACAGTGTTACGCGATTTCTTTTCTTTTTAATTCGGGAAATTAAAAACGTGTTCATAGATTTACTCTTGAGACCTGATTCAAGGTGTTCTATGTGCAATAATCCTCCAACACCATCCTGTATTATTTGGAAACGAGATATAAGATATAACTCCTCAAAACCATGCCCAATAAAAGGCCTTTCAACTCATGAAATCCGCCATTGCAAAGGCATGCCAACATATACAGGCGTACATTTTTATTTTATGGATATTTTAGAAGCTTTATATGCCTGTACATCAGTTGTGCCTGTGTTTGAGGACGTGAAAGTGGATAACAACGTTGACATACTACCACCACAACAACATTCACTTACATAGTTACATACCATGTTATGCCACTGCCATCACTGCGACCGCTACCGCCCGTAATGGCACATTACAGTGTGGCCGTCACTATTGTGATATGACTTATGTAGTTGTCGTATATTCAGTTTGGATTTTAAGACAAATTATAATTCAATCGTGGAGATAATGTTATTTTCATGTTGCGTTTTATATTTTTGTCCTTAGCCCGTTCTAAATCATGCTGGGCTGTTTTATTTCAGCTGGCAGTGAAACGAGAGTAACTTTCAAAATCCTTTGGTTTTGTATTTTGTACATTATCTTTGTCTGTTGTCTTTTTTCTCATGGTTTCGGTGAAATACCACAAAGCGGAATATTCTAAATTTTCTTCACAATCCGCACATAATTTACTGAAATAATAATCATGAGCGAGGACTTTATTAACATTGAATTCTTGTGACCGAAATTCTAAAAATTCCCATTGTTCATTTGCATGGAAAACAGTCTATTGGGTGTAAAAGACCCTAGCAATTAAAGGGGGCGGGTGAGGAGTACAAATTAATTTTAATAATGGTTGTATGCTAAAGCTCACGAAAAGTTCAAAGGTCAGCGATGAAACTGTTATATATGAGACAATTTATATAACTTTTCGAATATCTTCGACTAATATTTGAATGAGTAAATTTTGTATTTTTCTGTTCTCATGTAAGGTATTTAAAAGAATCAATTGTTGTTATTAAGAAACAAATTGTGCAGGTGCTTTTTTGTTACAATTAAATCTTAATACTAAAGGGGAAATTCCTTGACATTTTTGGTTGCCAATACCAAATGAAAACTGATTCCTATATTCTTTACATACATTTTCTTTCCAAACATCAAACCTTTTCGGTTACAAGGCAGAAATCCTTTTCAGTGATGTCGTTTGCTACAGTTTTCAAAAACAAGAGGAATAAAGATATATTGTATAATTAGCTTTTTTTATTACCACAAATGTGCTCTACATTTCCATATTTGTTAGGATCTCTTAAATTTAATCCCCCAATTTGCAAGACCACTTAGACGTTTACTCAAGATATGAACTAGGAGATTTGAAACTGAAACCTAAATATCAACTCGCTGAATTGGGTTTGTCTCTTCTAACCAGTATTTTCCCATCCTAAACTCTGTGTACCAACATTGAAAGTTTAATTTTCCCTGAGTTGCCTCTTATTGGGAAAAGATTTAAGAGCTGTTTGTTGAAATGTTCACAGAAAATGATATTTTAGTAGAAAAGTTAAGATTTAATGAGTTTTGATTACAGCATAACTAAATTGCCTTGTGGATATGTAAAATCTGATATTTCACTGCAACGAAACTTATTAGGAGGAAAGCGTTTCTGTGAAAACTAAATCTTGCGACCGTTAGAGGACTTTATACTTTGGCGTTAAAATCATCTTCCAGAACAACTTTAAAGTCTTGGTCCAGTAACGCGACACATTTGTACAGTAGCATAAAAAATATTTTGCCTTCACATTGATCCGGTAACAGTGTTGGGAGTAATTCGAAAAGTGGTACTTCCTAAGAAACCGGTACTTCCTAATTTTTGAAGTTCTTAAGGAAACGGTTTAACTGTATTTAAACAAATTTTTTATAAGAAAATTCCAGATAAAATAAAATGTTGGGCCCGATTATGGTTTACAACAGTTGTTAATTTAGTGTTGTTAATCTTAAATTGGGATTAGCGTTTACAACACTTATCTGTTGTGTTGTAGTTTAGTGTTGTGTATGTTCTTTGTGGTGATTATCGTTCACAACAGTTGTTTTTATGTGTTGTCACACCAGCCAAAAACTAACAACAGCTCGTTAGCTGTTGTTTTGTTGCCGCGACAAGTTCAAAATGGAAAACAAATTGTAAGTATAAACATTTGTTATATTTTTTAAAGCTTGAAAGTGAAATATATTACACACAAATAATTTTTGTAGCTTTCTCTGGAGAATAACGCAAACCTCTTGCAGAAAGCTAACATCTAAATCTGTTTTTAAGAATGCCAATTGTCCTTTCAACGATTTTTCTCGTTTTTGCGTGAATAGTGTTGGAACGACTTTCCGAAGATCCCTCTTCAACAGTTCGAAATGGTGGTATTAAAAACGGCTCCAATAAACACCCGGCGTCTCCTATGATGCAAACACACATTTAATTACATATAGAACGATTGTAACAATTCCCTTTCTTATCTAATATGCAAGTATTTAAAAATGATGCTTTGTTAATATTTTTCTGTTCTTCATTCATTCGAGCACCTTTCCACTTTTTGCAATTTTTTTTTTTTCAAAAAATTTTAACACATTTAATTTTACAGTTGGCTGGGACACTCCAACAATGAAGTCGTTTCCACTACTTCTTTGATAACTGCCATTAGCGAGGAATCGTAGGGCACAGCACAGTTTTATAATTGGTAGAGTTCCAGAGCATTGAATTAGAGGTTTTAAAAAATGTTGGAGCTTATTTAGCAAAAAGGAAAAGCAATCTTTGTTTATGCGGAACATTTTGATAAAACTAAAATGTAAATGCATACATAAACACATTGCAATTAAATTTCCCGATTTCTTACTATCCTACTTACTCAGCGTTAGAATCATCCCGAATGCTTTTCCTTATGCGAGCCATGTGAGGCGACTGGTTATCATCTTCGCCACTACAATATAATTCGGCGCTAACATCCATTTTAAATTTTATAACATCTCAATTTTTTTTCACAAATATTAAACAAATTATTTGCATCTTTGTTTTGTTTTTATTTTGACACCGCGGTGTGGTGAAACAACGGTGCTCCGTTGTCATTTTATGGAAAAATTTACTACTATTGAAATTCAACAGTGGAACATACACAACATCTAGATGTTGTAAAGCATAATCGCTAAAAAAATTAATGTTGTCTTGTAGCCGAAACAACACAACACCTAAGTGTTGTAAACCATAATCGGGCCCGTTATTTTGGAGTTTTCTCAAATTTCTTCCAGAACAACTTTAAAGTCTTGGTCCAGTAAAGCGATACGGGTGTACAGCAGCATAAAAAACATTTTGCCTTCACATGGATCGCTAGCAGTGTTGAAAGTAATTCGAAAACGGTTTAACTGTATTTTAACAAAAATTCAAGACGAAATAGAATTTTATTTTGGAATATTCTAAATTTAGTAAAAATTTAAATTTTTAATTTCTAAACATTTTCCAAAATTGTTGGGCAAAGAGCATTAACGCAAATGTTTTACTAAACCCTGCAGAATACGACAGTTAGGAATGATTTGGATAAGAGAAAAGAAATATTTATTTCCACATGCCCAGTTTGAAGAGAACGTCTTTTTTTTAAAAAACACATTTCGATAAATGTTGAATAAAAAAATTTGATACCACCTAAAACAAATTCCCTTGCATCCTATATATGAGACATTTAAGAGCTTCATACTTTCAGTAAGTTTACACGCATTCTATTTTTATACGGGATATACAGTTTAACGACTACGGTTCCGAACGTCACACATTGACAAGCACTTACTAGACTTGTCAATTACTCGACTGCAGTTTGTCGGACACATCGTAGGTGACCGTCAATCAAATAATGATAATGGCTGCATCAAGGATTGAACGCGCGGTAATGCGAACGATAGGCGCGTGTGCTAACCAAATTACGTCAATACTTTGGTGTATTTACAATTTGTCGGTTATATTTACTATTTGCAGCTGGGTTTTCGACAGTTGTGGAAGGAAGGAAACGTATTCTTTGGATCTTAAAACAATCTTGTGGTTGATCCGAGAGATAATGAAATGTGCAACATAATGAAAATGCATAAACATTATCTCATATAAGCGTTGTCACCGGCTGCACGATATGTGAAAGTCAGTGTAAGGGAGTACTTTGTGTTGTACTGTAGTACAACATGGTATAAACAATCATTGCCTGTTATATGTATATAAACTTGTGTGGCTTCCCTTTACATCAAGTCTATTGTGCTCTTCAAAGTATGGAGTGACCACATTCATAATGTAGTTCGTTCCAACAATTCGTCTCCATTTCTTCTTTTCAGCAAAAAGTCTAAAATGTTAATAAAAAATGGAAAGGCACAAAAAGTATGTGATGGAAATTTTAAATATAAACACAATACGATGTAAAATCTAAATTGTAATTTGCTATTATACTTTGTACTGTGGGGAGGGAGAAATATAGCAGTGAATATGGTAGTCTTAAACTTTGCTCAAAGCTGCAAATGTCTGCTTAATAATCAAATTATGACTACACCCGAAAAAAAAGAAGGTTCCTAACAGCAACACCGGCGATTAACATTTTAAACATATAGTTTTTATTACTTTCAACTACATTTTTGTCCATTCTTTCAACTCTTTTTGTTGCTATCAGAAGTTTTCATTAACTTAACTGTGTTCTTACTACGCGTCGTTTCCCGTTATTCACAGTTTTATACCGTAGTAATCCTTTTCGAAATACTAAAAACTTCTTTTAAGCGGCAGTAAAGCTAATAAATGGAAGAGGATGAAGCTTCATTAAGGTGGCGTTCTATTAATACTAATTAAAGTTTATGTTATTTAGTCGTCCAAAGTGGTTGTTGTTTTATTTTTTTTAATTGAAAAAAACCAGTACAGAAATTTTAAGCAGGTGAATATATATATACTTTCAACAAATTATCCACTTAGTAGTTCCAAAACCGCCAGTCTGACAAGGCTGTCAGCTGTTAAATACCTGTCATCTGAAGTGTTATTTATTTAGTGAATGGTTTGCTATTTACGAATATGGATCGTTTAACAGCCTAAGAACGCACAAAAATAGTTAAATCTTACTACAAAAGTAGTGATTCGAACTTGGGCACTTTTCGCGCATTACGGGAGATTATGGTCGTCATAATTGACCTACTATGCAAGAGATTGGCAAGATTATATAGAATTTTGAAGAGACTGGAAGCGTGGTGTTGCAACTCAGAAATCTGCGTTGTACGTCAGGAAATGTCGCTGTAGCATTGTTGATGACGGAGTAGAGGTAGATATAAACATTAACCACGGCAAAGTTTTTCCCCGTTAACCACCAGGCTCTTTATTGGTGAGGTCTTTTTAATGTCTGAGAAGGTCGCAGTAACGTCTCACAATTTTCTGTCAGTTATGTCAACAACATAAGCATACGGCGGTTGTGTTTAATACAGTTTTCAGCATAAACATTTCCAAAAGTACGTTGGAGAGGTTGCTCGAAAGGCTGTTGTCCTATCTGAAGCCTCACTTGGCGTAAAATGGCGCTTTAGGATTTTTGCCAACTTCAGACTTCAGGCTTCCTCGCGTCATACTTGACAGTACCTGCAAATGGTTAAAATAACTGGAACCGTGACAGTTGGTACACACGTGGATCACATTTTCAATCACAGGAGAACTGAGCTTCTAATGATGCAAATTTGTTCTAACCTTTGCCCAAAAAATAATGTTGGTGTTCATTACTTTAAATCACTGGCCCTAAAATTTGCAGAATATTCTCTGTTCTATTGAAATCCAAATAAAGTATTAAGCAAAAGTTTAATAATGGGCCCATCCATCTGCTTGTGTTTTTAAACAAGTAAATATAAATTCAAAGTCTTTTAACCAATGTAAGGTATGATATGGAAACGAGCAAGGAAGCGTTCCACTTTCAGAGGGCAGAGGTCATCAGTATTTTCAAAATATCAGGATGCTATATTTAACATTATTTAAAAAAAAAAAAAAAAAAAAATAATTACCATTAGATTCTAGTCATCGGGCAGGCATTCGTTGGCCCAAAATCATATTTAGGAGCTGCAGCATGCTGAATATTATTTCATCGTTATCGATGTTAAATGGCTCAGCCCGTAGGCTAGAGCAGCTACGTCAACCTTGTTTTGGTTCTCTGGTGAACAATCCACTACGCATCACACGCACGTTCATGACGTGATCAATCTGGCTTCTCTTGTTATAATTAAGTGAATCTCTTATGATTATCTTTATGTGCAAAATTGGTTCCTTTTATTACTATTTTCCGCATCGCGTCGAAAGAAACCAGTATGAACTTATTGCCGGAGGCGTTGCTATGTCGAGGGAATTTTTCGTCTGCTTGATTAACGGCATGTTCCCTTCCTATTTGGGCATAAAAATCACCTATAATAATTATTGATGTCGTGGCCAATTATCCATCTAAGACACATTTGTATAAGCATGCGGTTTAAGTTATTCAAACTAGTCGTTTTATAATTTCACTTCAGCTATCGTCAGACGATGTCCTACGGAGCTAACAAAGAACACTTGCTTGGCAAAGTTTGAAAGGGTTTGGTCATTCCCAGGCGAATAAGAACCGAAATTACAATACTTCATTCCCCAGCTCTGGGTCTCGGGAAATTTTTGCTAATGCACAAAACAAACTTCATTAAATATAAAAGAGAACCATAAGTATAGTCGGATCCCTTTTTACATTATGGATCATATATAATTTGTTTGTCACTAGAGCTGCTAGCAACGATGTCCAGTGGTATGCCTATTGCCAGAGGAGCCAAGTAAGAGCACCATAGCTGTATCCAATTATTCTAAGCAATTGGCAAGACATTTTTTGCAGTGGATGCGGCAAGCAACAACCCTCAGGTATTTGACATGTAAATTAATTATATCTCCAGGCAATCATGTCTATTCAGAAAGAAACATGAAACCCTTTAAGGACCAACACACAGACTTGTTTACACATCCATGTTCACATGTACGTATAGGCAGGCGAACGACACTCCGCACGCTCTCTGAGCTTTTTGTACCCATAAAGCAAATGGTACCGTTTGAGGGAATCAAAACAAATGTGCGGAATATTAAGCACGGCCGTAATAGGAACTTCTAATGCCAGATCCTTTTCCTTTGATGTTTACTTTCGTTATTGTTGCTTATTGTTGTCTTATTACTTTTCACGCTACCAAAAATAATGATCATCATGATGATGATAACGATGACAATGGTGATAGTGCCGAGAGAAAAAGAGCCGACAATAATGCTGACGACGCTAAAAAGTGGATGATGAAAATAACACATCAGAAATCAACACAAAATGAGAAATAACAAGACCAGAATGGAAAGTAAACAGACAACAACATTTACAATGTTTTCATAAATGCGTGAATCACACGTATTTTCACCAAAAAGCCACACTCATACACGTACACATGTACATACGTATATACAGTCTCAATGCACCGTTATTTGAAAAGGGATACAAAAAGGACACAATGAAGAAGATAAGATACATACACAGCAAAATCACGCACACACAATCACTCAAAAAGCGTGTCCTGGTTCGCATATTAAAACTCTAATAATAACAAAAAAAAAACTAAAACTCTAATAACTGCAAAACTGGTTTGGTCTATGCTGAAAATGGTGCCGCCAGGAATCGAATGACTTAGTGCTCCTATCGTGTAGATTTCCATCTGAGAATAATGTTTGCAATTGCCATTTCCCTCCTTTGCTATAGATTGTATGATAATTTCAGTTTGGCATTGACTGAATGACTGAAATAAAAGAAGAGGACAGGAAGGTCTCAAAAAATTGTACTTTAGAACTATGAAAGGACATCTACATATTAAAAGCATGTGAAGCAGAATGAATTTACATCGGAAGTATTTAGTAGAAAACATTGAGTAGTTTACATTAAATTATCTTTACCAAGATTTAGTTGTTCGTTCCTTGGGGCTTGCGGCGCTTTTGCGTCTTAAAATATGACAGTCAGTATATACCATGAATCTTATTGAAAAATTCCTTATTGATTAACTAAAATGTTTCCCCTTCCTAAGCCAGAAAGAATGAGTTGTCCCTTTAACTACAACTAAGAAGTCTAACTTTGGTCGAATGTCTTCATGGAATACGTCATGTATTTTTAAAACATTTTGAGAAGGAGAAACATTTGGCGAAAGAGAAAGGAATGTAATAATAAAAATAAAACAGAAACATCGCAAAATCTTCAATAATATTTCGAATAATTTGAATTTGTAAAAACTTTAACTTACTTGACATGGAGTGCGTAGTGCTTCCTTGTTTTTAGCTCATAAAAATAACATAGATAACATAGATATCAAAGATTTCTCATTTGGGATATAAAAAGGACTGACATAATATTAGATTTGCCAGAGCACGAGCTCACACTTTAAGGCTGCATTTGGACAATACAAATCGTTTGTGCGAATCGGCAATGTAACTGATCATCATAATGACCACACGCAACACAGACGCAATTTCACAGAAGAGGGTTTTTCATTTGATTTTCTGATCACCATATTTGCTGACCACAAACATGTCTGCTGCTGTATTTTTTTATTTTGTTACTGTTATTATTATTTTTATATTATTACTTTATTACTTTTCATATTTTATATTGTTTTATGTTATATTTCCATACTTTACTTATTATTTTCCACAAAGGTGGTATCGATTAATCCAAATAAATAAATGGCCACATATTTTTGCATGACATTGAAGGCTTTATTTAGCATAGTTAGAATAATCCGATTTAGATCAAATATGCACCGATATTCACCGATGTTTGATAACTTGTTTAACTTGTTGCCATTCTGAAGGTAATTCCATTAAGTCTCCCTCATAGAAATCCTGCTCTCTATAGGTAAAAAACTGGGACCAGTCGATTTTCACAAGTTTTTCTTGAGGTGAGTTTTTCACCAGCAAAATCATTCGCCGTAGGCGGGAACAGGTGGTAATAACTTGGTGGCAGATTTGGACTACAAGGTGGATGCATATGAACCCCCCAAATAAGCTCCCGGAGCTTCTGGCGAGTTAATATACGAGGTGTGTTCAAAAAATAAAGTGAATTTTCAAATTTCGGGGGTTACGTACATTCGACTTCCCATTATTTTTTTTATGTTGGTGCACTCGTCTTGAAGATATGTTGACGATTTTATCCATAGAGCATGTTTAGTTTGTTTGTGAGAGGCATAAATAAGACAAGTGTTTTGCCTGTTCGACAATTTTCTGCTATCGAAAAAAATGGATCAAAGAAGTTGCTTAAAATTTTGTGTAAAAAATGGAATTAAGGGCGGTGAGAGTACTCTGAGTCAAAAAAACGTTTAAAAGTGGTACAAGCTTTTGACATAAGGTCGAGAAGATGTAAATGACGACGCTCGCTCTGGACGCTCCAGTACATCAACAACCGATGAAAATGCTAAGAAAATGAACAAAATTCTTATGGAGAATCGTCGAATCACAATTAAAGAAGTTGCTGGGGCATATCGGTTGGCTCATGCTATGCAATATTTTCGGAAATTTTACGCATGAAGCTTGTTGCAGCGAAGTTCGTTCTAAATTGCTGAATTTTGACTCAGGATTTGTTGAATGACGTCAACGATGATCCAGATTTGCTTAAAATGGTCAGAACTGGTGACGAATTATGGGTATATAGTTATGACATCGAAACCAAAGCTCAATCACCCCAGTGGAAGAGTCCAGAAGAGACCAAAAAAAGCACGCCAAGTTCGATCGAATGTCAAGGTTTTGCTCACTGTTTTTGACTACCATGGCGTAGTGCATCAGGAGTTCTTACCACAAGATCGTACAGTAAATAAGGAGTATTAGCTTGAAGTTATGCGCCGTTTGCATGAAGCAATACGAAAAAACACCCGGAATTGTGGAAAAAAATTCGTGGCTTTTGCATCATGATAATGCACCTGCTCACTCATCGTTGCTAGTGAGAGATTATGTGGCCAAAAGCAACACCGTTATCATGCCTCAGCCACCGTATTCATCAGATTTGGCCCCCTGCGACTTTTTCCTGTTCCCAAGATTGAAGACACCCATGAAAGGACGGCGTTTTGCGACGATTGAGGAGATAAAAACCGAATCGCTGAGAGAGCTCAAGGACGTACCAAAAAGTGCATATCACAACTGCTTCGAGGATTGGCAAAAACGCTGGCACAAGTGTATTATATCTGAGGGGGATTACTTTGAAGGAGATAAAATAGAAATTGATGAATAAATAAATATTTTTTGAAAATTCACCTTATTTTTGGAACACACCTCGTATTGTGTGGGCTGGCGTTGTACTAATGGAAGACAATTCCTCTGATATTGACCAAGGGTGGTTGCTTCCTTTCGACGATCCAATTTGTGGCAGTACAAGTCCGAATTAAGAACTTGACTGTAGGGGAGTAGTTCATAGTAGATAATTCACTGTCCACTCCAATAACTGCCACCGTTACGCCGGCGTTGTCGTAACATACTTTTGTCAATCACCATCCGTTTCAGGAATGAGTCGATTATGTTGCGGTTCAACAGCGATTCGGAGATAAAAATTCGATCTATGAGATTTTTTTTTTGCGCCACCTCGTGTGGCAACCGTGAGCTTCTTTTTCCAACTAGCCTTATTTTAGTGGTTCTGCCTTGCTTGCGGTTTCGCCTTTATCGAAGGAAACCTGTAAAATCTGGTGAACTTTCTTTCTGTCGGTGTCCATCTTCAACTGTCTGAGTATTTTTTGTGTATAAAATCTTACATTTCTATCGCCAACTAGCGTAACCCGTTCGCTCTTATTTATACTGCGCGAGGTACAGATTACTAAAGCTATTTAATGGAAAATTACTGGCTTTCTTTTACCATTTCCTTAATAATGGATGGAAACAGCCCATTCGTGCAATTTCTTATACGAGTATTCAACGAGATTGGGTTAGTTTTTACAAAAAAATAGGAAACAGTTTAATAATAAATGTTAGATTTTGTAACACCAACACGCTTAAATATCTCTATAATCCGACCGCTTTGTTTAATTTTATAAAGTCAGAAAACATAATTAGAAAACAGAATTCGCGAGAATCATTCTATATAAAAAGTTTGTTCCATCAATTTAAATTCTCGTCCAAAACACTATAAATATGAACTCATCAACAGATGAAGATATGAATGGAAAGCTAAATACAGGAAGGAAATATGTATTAAATTTCTTTTTAATATTTGTAAATATCACTGTGGAACATATTTATTAAGGATACCAGTCGCTCTTCGGGACCCAATATTACGGAATATAGATCGTTTGTGTTCGAGAATTCTAATATTATTATGCCATAAACTGATATTCTCTAGGCAAAATATATATTCCACGGGTAGCTACATCTCAATTCTAACACAATGGGATTTGGACAATTTAAAAATAGCAATGAATTTTTCTAATCTCTCTTTTGTTGTTTGGTTATTGGTATATTTTTTACATTATTTGGTTATATCCGTATAAGAGAATTATATTTTGATGTTTGTATGCATAATGGTTTTAATGTGTCAAAGACAAAATCAAAGATAGCAATTTTACTTGGGACAATTGTGGCATAAAACATTTTAGTGTTGTTTATAGGAACGCCGTTTCTGTTTGCCATTTTTTATTTTCAACGTAGATGCAACTTATTTCAATTTCACTCACTAAAATCATTATCATTCGAACAAAGGTACAAATAATTCCAAATTCACAGAATGACGGAGAAATGTGCAAGAACTGGCTGACCTTGAATACAATTGCTAATTGACTCAACAAACCATATCTTTTCGTTCGCTTCCATTACGTCTGCTTCAATTTCCTCTTTCATAAATGTATAATTTCCTTTTACTTATATTTCCTAGAGTCCACCAGCAACAGTTGAGTGACTGGTCAACACGCCAGCACAATCAGACTGACCGTATTTTTCAATTCCCTCAAATAAAATTCAAATTGCATTTTAATTGGGATACAGGCTGGGAATGGGCTGCTCTGACCAACTATTAACTAGCGCAATCAGAAAATGGAAACAAAAAATGTTTACAAATTAGATTTATTGGCATGATGATAGGTTTAAATTGCAGCCATTCCCTGTTTGTTACGTACCCAGAGCACAAGTAACAAGTAATTTTATGCGTTCAACATTTATATGCACCGTCGTCCTCCAGGACTTTTTATTTCGAGTATTTACAACAGGAAAACTCGTAATAAATTTGATTATTTATATAGTTCGTTGAACAAGGAAAGTCAATATTTGTTTATTATGTTTTATTGTGGTAACAAAGTGGATGCAAATGAAAAATGAAAAATGGAGAAAAAAACACGAGCTCTTCAAAGACGACAGACGCCATCGAGATGCCCCCACGCAATACGCCCTAGACGGGGTGGAGCATAAACCATTTAACATATTAAACAGCATCGTCAGTATACTTCGAAGTGTTCGAGCCCGGTACGTATGATTTATGCGAATGAAATTAATATTAAGTATACGGCTCGGACATACAGATAGATATGAAGCTTTGCAGTAGGCACAGATAGGTATCCCTGTTAATTTATTTACTAACAAGGGCCAGTTAATAAATATTGCTGGTATGGTATGGTTTTGCTGGCAGAAAATAAATAGAAAAATTGCCATACCCATTTTGTGTGAGAGGAGAAATTGCGATAATTTAAATTCTGCCTCTAGGACAGATTTTTCACATCCTAGTAAATATATCAGGCAAATTAAAATGGGATACTTTCACATTTGAATTTTTTTCTTTAGTGATACAGTTTGCCAAAACGTTCTTGCCCTATATAATTAGTTTTTTAATTGCGTACATTAAGCAGGGAGAACAAAAAAGGAAAAGAAATTTATCGCATAAAAAATGAGAAACTACAATTCATTGCATAGCCCGCTTTGAAAATAGAAACCCTTTCCTATGCGGTATTATGACAAAATTAAAAAAAAATAATTTAAAAATTTCTGAAGATGAAAGATTATTGTGGGAAAAGTTTCTTTCGCAAATGCCATCAGAATCTCAAGTCATTTCTTCTGAATATTTCTGGAAGTTTAAGATTCTACAAGAAGACTTGTAAACAAAGAAAATTTCTAAATAGATGTTGTGTAATTCAAAGTAGTTATAATTTTATGTAAAGCTTCCGCTAGTTTTACAAAAGAAAAAAGTTTCCATAACCCAAAAACTAGTGAAATATTGAACAAATTTATAACCAAATACATTTTTAATATAAAATTATTGTGGAAAACTTTAGTTCAATACATAAAATAACTAACAACACAGCGTGAATAAAAAATAAAAATAGTTGGAATTTATTGTTTCTACTGGACTTCTGCTTTGTTAAAGGGAATTTCTTCAGCCCTTTTTCCGTTTTTTGATGTACTACTTAAAAATATTGGAATGAAGCGAGTTTTATATAATGCCTTCAATGAGTGTACGCAACTACAAATGTAAACATTTTATTTAAAGTCGTTTTGCGGCGATTGAGGAGATAAAAACCGAATCGCTGAGAGAGCTCAAGGACATACCAAGAAGTGCATATCAGAATTGCTTCGAGGACTGGAAAAAAAAACGCTGGCACAAGCGTATTATATCTGAGGGGGACTACTTTTAAGGAGATGAAATAGAAATTGATATTTATTCATCAATTTCTTATATATTGAATAAATAAATACTTTTTGAGGAAAATGAAAATTCACCTTACTTTTTCAACACACCTCGTATAGTGGGGGCTGGCGTTGTATTAATGGACAATTCCTCTGACATTGACCAAGGGTGATTGCTTCCTTCAGACGATCCAATTTGTGGCAGTACAAGTCCGAATTGAGAACTTGACAGTAGGGGAGTAGTTCATAGTAGATAATTCACTGCCCATTCCAATAACTGCCACCGTTACGCCGGCGTTGTCGTAACACACATTTCATTGTCAATCACCATCCGCTTCAGGAATGAGTCGATTATGTTGCGGTTCAGCACCGATTCGCAGATGAAAATTCGATCTATGAGATTTTTTTTTGCGCTAGCTCGTGTGGCAACCGTGAGCTTCTTTTTCCAACCAGTCTTATTTTAGTGGTTCTGCCTTGCTTGCGTTTTCGCCTTTATCGAAGAAAAGCTGTAAAATTTGGGGAATTTTCTTTCTGGCGGTGCCCATCTTCAACTGCCTGAGTAGTTTTTTGTGTATGAAGTAAATTTCTTTAGCTCTTTTTCCGTTTATTTGATTTACCAGTTTAAAATATTGGAATGAAGCGAGTTTTATATAATGCCTTCAATGAATGTATACAACTACAAATGTAAACATTTTATTTAAAGTTTACATGTTCTCTGTTTTTTTTTTAAGAAGCATCATATTTATTTGGAAAGTTGTTTGAGATTCATCTTCAAAGCAGCCATTCACTTAATACAGTGAATCGTCTCTTACCTATAATGAAACTAGAAACTTATATTGATCCGCTCTTCGTCATAATATTTTGGTCAAATCAATTCCTTCTCTGTTCTCTTTATTTTAGCCAATAGGACCTAATTTAATGTTTTTAAATAAAAGCTTGTTTTATTATAGTGCCCCAACGTTTCGTCAATTGTTTGTTGACTTCATCAGGGGATTCGTCTATTTAAATAAAAAAAAAAAGCAATTACACTTTTTCCCCTCTAAATTCACATCGATATAATTTACATTGACACAACTATTTAGCGTACACATAGGTTAAATCATAATAACACGTATTTTGAACATTACAAAACAAGTAAATTAATTTATCACACCATTTATCTACTACCACAACTTATTTTATTGCAACCCTGTAGTTTGCATTAATTTTGTCGGTGTCTTTCCTTCAAAGACGGGGTTGCAATAAAATAAATTGTGATAGTAGATAAAAGGTGTAAAAGGCCCTATTAGCTAAAATACAGAGAATAGAGGAAGATATTGATCCGGTTTTTCTCTCAAAACATAATGAAACCGACATTTTAATTCGAGAAACTCAAACGAAAGTATAGTTTTATACGGATTCGTTTCTTAGTAACGTCGGAAAAGTTTGTCGCCAATTTGCAAAAGGTAAAGTAAAAATGCTGCAAAAAATGTATTTTTTAAATTTGTAATATCAAGCTCTCAGAAATCTTTAGAGATAATTGAAAACTTTGGTGTTTTTTTAAATGAGATGCAAGCAAAACGTTTCATAAACTAAATCAGAATAAAAATTGTTTGTTCTTTCGTTTCTGTACTTTCATTCTGTATGTACAAAACGGAAAAGAAATTTAGTAATGTTTTGACTCAATGGTTGATTCAGAATCAATAGTGTGTACAATTTGAATTTAGATACTAGGAACTGAAACAAATGAAAACTATTTTCCGTTTTAAGTTAATTTCTGCTTATATACTTAAGGACAAATTTTGCTGGTGTAGTGCAGAAGTGCAGAGATTCCTGTATTTTAATTGAATTTAATGTTCTTTTTTACATTTTATTTATTTTTTGTTATTTTTTGCACCTTTATTAATTGTTTGAACTGTGCCGTGAGCTGGAGGCAATCGATTCGAGCGGAACAGGTTGCTGTAAAGGATATTTGCGTGTAGAATAACACAATCGGACAAGTAAGACTTTTTGACGTTTGGTCAATGTTCTTGAAACAGTTTTGGCGTTTTGAAGCTTATTCTGAGATACTTTAATTTCGAATTTAATGAATAAGAAAGAATCAGAATTATATGTGGGACGCTCAAAGTGTTTTTAGGTTGTCGTTGTCAGTTCTTGTTTGACAGATATCTGAAAAAATAAATTTGCAGTGTTGTCATTTCCTGCATAATTATCCAAAAATGCAACAATTCATAATTTTTTGATAGTTTTTGAATAACGAACATGTGTACTTTTTGTGTAAATTTTTGTCCAGGTTTCATACATACATTGAATAAAAAGAAAGAATAAAAAAATGTATTGGAAAATATGGTACTATCGATATTTGATATTTAAAGAATAATATCGGAAGCGAAGTACACTCTGTATTTCACTTAAAGCATACAGAGTTAATTAAGCTTTCACGGACTCATTCGCTGCTATTTTTTCTATTATACGAAAAATAGGAACAGGCCTAAGTTTAGTCAAAATTAAAAAAAAATATCCTACTTTATTAATATCAAGCAAAATACATATTCAGCAATTTCCACCCACAAACAAAATTCTTTTCAGCAATCATTCAATAGATATCTCTGTTAACTGCTAACTGCTAACTGTAACGAGGTAAAGAAACCAAATGAAAAACTGCACTGCTAAAATATCGGATTCCTAAAGGCCACAGTGCTCTGAGCACCGGATATTTTTTATTAATAGTTTTTAAGTTATTCAGGCGGGGTCCATGAAATAATAATTCATATATTGGGGATCATCATGGGAAGACTTTAATTTGAGTATTAAAACATCGGTTTGAGCAAAATTTAAAATGTGTATAAATAGATTTTTTTTGTTCCAAAATTTAACTACACCGAGAAACAATTTGGGACGGATTAGTGCTATTCGGACCAGATTATTTGCGTTGGAAATCCTAAACTTATTGCCCAAATTTTGCAACACATCAAATATAATGGTTTGACACTATTTTATATATCAGCGGCCGTATAAAATGCGACTCTAATTTTAAAAAACGGTTTTAGATTTACCAAAAAAATGTTGGATTTACTAGATATTAAGAAGGGAAATTCATATGTAATATACTTATACATATATATCCATTTGCTTCAACATACTCTACTTTGTTCTCAAAATTGACGATGATGGTAATTTCTAATACCAAATATAAAATACATCGAAGTTAGGCATCATAAAGCTTTATTAGTTTTAAAACGGTCTATTAAGCAATAGGCATCTTAGGATAAAACGTTGCAAACATTTTTTTAAGTTCTTTATTTGTTTTTCATATGTTATCGGGGTTGGAACATCAATGGCAGTTTTGGTAGTAACGTATTGGAATGTTGGACTAGACAAATTTTCGCGATATCTTGCCAGCAATAGAAAATAGAGCAAATGGAGGAAAATTTGTAAACTTTTCAAGTTCAATATATTTAATGATAAACTGTATTTTCTGTCATTGCGTCTAAAATGTGTTTTTGTCTACACATAAACAGTCTCAAAATAGCGGTTTTTGCAAAAGTTGAACATCCGCCATGGTTTGCTTACGAAGAGAGCTGGTCACTCCTTTCCTTTTTCGCCATACGTACTTGACAAGCGTAACAAATACTTCTTTTAATAATTATTTAACTATATATAATTATGTAATTATCTATAGCTAAATTTGGTTATATCTACATATATATATATATATATATAAGCTCAATGCAATAGAAATGGGAATAAATATTGTGAATGTTTTTGCTTATAAATATTAATTTTGCGTAGATAAACTATGGAATACAAAATATTCCCAAAATGTTATGCCATCAATATAATACTACTCTTTTATTGATATTGCTATTAATTATATTAATTTTTGTTGTTTCTTTCTAGGTAAGGTTTGTTTTGTGCCTGCTTCAAAGGTCTCTCATACTTTCTAAGGTAAATATTATGAAAAACTCAAGTATACTTTTGGGCATAGGCAAAAATTAATAAAGTGATATCAATGGGCGTTTCAACACATACAGACATGGGCGTACATACACATACATACACAATAAAGGGCATCCAAAGATGTTAAAAAGATACGAAACTCATGATCCGGGAGTAATGAAAATTTGGGTATTCATCGAAGAATTTAACATGGATTTGTTATGGGAAGGACGATGTTTATTTTGGCTCAATTTCATTGTATTTTCATCAAATCTCATCAGACCAGTAACAAACTTACGATTTTTAGCCTACAAAGTAATGTTTAGCTGCTTCTTTGAATAATATGAACATCTTTATCATTGAAATCATTTTAATGTTGTATCTTAAAATCGCATTCGAATTTCAGAAAAATGATTAAAAAATACAAAAATACATGAAACATACAGAGTTATCCATTTACCGGTTTCAAAATCGTCGCTCTGGCAAGGCTGTCAGTTGTTAAACACCTGTCATCTGAAGCGTTATTTATTTAGTGAAAGAACGCGTAAAAATAGTTAAAAGTTATTACAAAAGTGGTGATTCAGAATGGGCACTTTGCAGGGTGATTATGGTCGTCATAATCGACTTGCTGTGCAAGGAATTGGTAAGATTATAAAGAAATTTGAAGCGTTAAGATCATCAAGGTCAAGTTACAGGTCAAGCCTATGCATCACCACAATGTACCCACTGCCGAAAATGGCGCTTCTGTTAGTGAAAGTGTGACCGAATTTCAATTCAGAGCGTATCATAACCAATTTTTTTTTCTTGTTTTGCCTGCAATTGAAGAGTATGAACTGAACGATATGTGGTCTCAACGAAACGGCGCCGTTAGCCAAACAGTACGACAGATTTCGACTTTATTACATGAGAAGTTTCCAAAAAACGCAATTTCACGTTTTGGCCAAGTTAATTGGTCGCTAAGATCATCCTAGTTGACGTAGTTACACTTTTTTTTTTTTTTTTTTTTTTGTGGGACTACGTCAGAGAATGTGTTTACGCGGATAATCCCCACGTGTTGGAGCATTTGAAAGCCAACATTCGTCAAGTTATCGCCGTACATTGTATATTTGAATAAAGTGAATTGATATCTGAATTTTAAATGGAAACAAAATTGAAAACAGCTTTAAATTGTTGTTGTATATTATTAAAAACAGCTTTCGACGAAATGGAAAATATGCTCAAATATCATTCATAGAAGCTATGAAAATGCTATTCTTGGAGAATGACTTCCTCCTTGTTTTGCTGGGTATGTAGACATTTTATTCTCCAAAATGCAAACCTATTTTGAAGGTGTTCATAATCCATCGTACACCCTAAATATATGGTACCGTGATTTTAGATAGTGAAATATAAGTTCAAGAGTAACTTCCATTAAAAATAGCTTTCAGATCGACACAGACACAGCCCCGCTGTTTGTCTGTGACGTAGCATTCTGAATATGTAGATAATTAAGAATTATGAAAAATGGTACTTATCAGAACTAATATTTTGCGGATATTCTTTTAAATTTTCAATGGTCGCATTACTGAAAGTAGATTGTAATAATCGCTATTTAAGGAATCACAGTACTGTCTTCATGCCGGAAATTACCCATAACCAAATCTTCAGAGACTGTAACGTTTTTCCGACCTTTCAACTAAGTTTTTATATTAGCATTCATGAAGTTATTATAATATTTTGCTCTGACCTTTTCTTTATTTCTCAACAAATCCTTTCCTACATTAAAAATTTTAATATTCCGCTCAAATTTTATGGACTTCCTTAAAATAAACACTTGGCTATATCGTCTTCAATGTTGTTAAACTACAGGTAACACGTTGTTTTTTTTTTGTGCATAATCAACATTAACAGAGTAGCAAACAGGTACGTTAACATAAATTTGTATTCAAATATCGTGGAAGAAATGAAGCAAAAATAAACTTTGGAGGACGAAATAGCAGCAGTATGAAATACTTGTATTGTGGCAGTGGTGTCGCTGCTGCACTACTTTACAACAAATATGTATCAGCTGTAATGAATATTTCAAACAATAACTCCATAACTTAGAAACCCCAGATAATCCCGTTGAATATTATATAATACATATACCAACGCCAACATGGATCATCCACACAAATCCACGGACAAACAAACATACATTCATTCTTCGTGCACCCTTCTCTTCCATCATCAGTACGGTATAGCAATCCGCGATTTCTCCTCTGTTGTTTCCTGGCATTCTTTTAGCCATTTGAGAAGCCTTTAAGGCAGATGCGTGACAATAATACGAATTTAAGTCAAGTGGTTAAGTTGACAACTCACCGCCAAGAGTACAGAAATACAATGGCGACGAGTCAACCCAACCGGCTGACATCTTGTGTAGAAGGCGCACATTTTTTGTCGGTAGCATTAAGGCCGATACAAGATAATTCAAAAGCATCCAGCGACTTTAGTTTCCCATTCTTTTTAGTTGCCTTGAAGATTTTCCTTATTTTTTTGTTATTTAGCCAACAGGCTAATTCGATTTAACGTAGAACTTAAATGGAAGAACAAAAACAAAAAAACAAAGAACGGCCAGATAAAAGTGATAAATAGTCTTAAGGCGAGACAGACGGAACCACGGTACTCCATGGGAGATGTGGCATTACGAATAGTTCAAGGTTTCCTATTATCTCTTGGCGAACACTTGTAACAAGACTATTTGCTCTTCAAAATACTGGAATATGGCCAAAAGGCTCATTTGGTCCGCCAAAGCTGGTAGATATTTTCTTGTTGGTGACAGCATTGGAATAAATGCTCAACTTCTTTGGTTAGGAGAGAGACGTAGTGCTCTTAAAGTTGAATCGAACGTAATTATGATGTATTAGTAAATTGTTAAACACTAAAACACTTTTCGCGTTGTTTTCATATTCAATTTACTGGACTTTCAGGTGTATGCCACTGCTACAAGATATTTTGTTTCATTAATAGAGCATCACTGCAGGATTCGGGGAAGGTGGTTAAGAATTAGGAATCGATTTTGTGACAGAACTTTTTTGCAATTGAAAATGGATTCGATGTTTTATTTTTGTCCTCTCGTCTCCAAATACTAATTACCGTTTCGAAAGCAAAAAAAAAAAAAAAAAGAATCAATTCCAAGGCTCAGCGCACTTTTCCTATTTTTGTGTTCAGAAGTAAATGTTAATAATTGTTGTTATGCTTTATAATAAAAGCATGCTTATAAATAAAAGGAGATCGTCGATATGCTATACAGAAACTATTAAGCTAACTCTAATAGAATTCCGCTTAGATAATTTTGTCTTTATATCTACACGGAGAAATGTCGGTCGAAAGCCGAAAACAGTTGATGTTCACTGAGATTCACTTTATTGCTATATTCAATTGATGCAGTGGAGTTTGTGAATCAAATTCGTTGTATAATTCACCAAATGTCAAAATTCCTGCACAAAACAATCATCAGGTCATTAGTTCCATTTTGGAGCAGCAGAAAATGTTTCCAATATTTACTTCTAACAACCCTCTATTATAGTCTCAAATGCCAAATTTTCTGTTTCCACTTTTCGTTTAAGATCAATACTTCCTGCCAAACGGAATAGCGATGAAAAATTAGTGCAATCGGAATTCTGTTTGTAGAATTTGCAGGCATTTTGGATAAGGAAAGAAATTCAGTTTGAAGTCAATGCCAGCTTTAATATTCCAATCTTTCCTCGAAAAGCCACAGAATTTTTTCCATTCTTTCTTGCTTTAGGCGACATACTTTTGAGTGTTTAAATAAAATGTGTTTGCCAGATGTCGCCAATTTAAAAAGATATAAACATCTTTAGTAAAAAATTTTTTTAGGAAGGCTACAAAAATCTGCTCATTTTCCAGAAACGAACTCGAGTGCATTTTCCGCCAAAAGACTGAAGAAATATTTAATTTTTTACCATAATAGTTAGAACTATAACTTATTTTGCATCCGTGCATATTGAACTTCGGACAAATACGTCTTCGAATGTGCTTTATGGCATCTGAGATTTGGAGAAATCTCAAAGAAAATTGTAGTTCTATTTCGATTTGGAAGCAAATCTGATAGGCAGTTATATCAGAATCGATCTATTAAATCGTAGCTGACATAATCATAAGTATAAAACAAAATAGTAAATGCAGTATAATATAATAATATATAATTTGATCCCCAAATTGTCCCGGTTGTAGTCTGTCCTAATATGTCTTATTCGGTATAGTAATAAATTATTTGATCTGACTGCGACTGTCTATTTATTTTAAGGCATGATAAAACGTTTCAGCAAAACCCCCATGTAGGAAGAAAAAAATGAGTTATGGCAAATTATATTAACGCAATCTCTAACCACATTCAGTTGAAACGTGATTTCGGCCTCTTTGTTTCATTTTTAAGACTTATAGTAGAATGAAGGGACCTGTTCCGTCTCACTAGATTCAAGGGGATCCAAACAATTTTGATCGCGCACATCCTACCAGATTTCGGCAGATTCAATTCGATATTATTATTTATGTCAGATATAATTGAATCTCACGCTAGCTACTTCCAGATCTGATGCTAGTTATGATTACAAACTAGTTGTATACTAGTTGTGTTTTGGGTATAGTCAGGTTCACTTGACGAATATGGGTTTTCAAATGATCCAAAGTTTGGGGGATTATCCGCGTAAATACGGTTTTTGACGTAGCCCCACAAAAAAAAAGTCTAACGACGTCAAATCGCATGGGCTTGGTGACCAATGGACGTTGCCAAAACGTAAAATTACGCTTTTTGGAAACTTCTTACGCAATAAAGTCAAAATCGATCGTGTTGTGTGGCTCGTGGTATCGTCTCGTTGAAAGCACATATCGGTCAGTTCATAATCTTCAATTGCAGGCCAAAAAAAAATCGGTTATCATGCGGCCACAGCGCTCTAAATTGAAATTCGCATTATCCGCTACATTTTCACTAACAGAAGCGATATTTTCGGCAGTGATGTACAGGCCTGACCACATCTTCCAGCCTCTTCAAATTTCTTTATAATCTTGCTAATTTCTTGCACAGTAGGTCGATTACGATGGCCATAATCTCCTCGTAATTCACGAAAAGTGTCCATGTTTGAGTCACCACATTTTTAGCAAGTTTTAACTATTTTTACGCATTCTTCATTTGTTAATTGATCCATATTCGTAAATGGCAAACTTTTCAAAAAATAAATGTTATTTTGGATGACAGGTATTTAACAGCTGATAGCCTTGCCAGCTGTTAAATTAAGCGGAAACGGATTAATTAGCGGATTAATTGAGTTTTGTTTTTGTATGTGACAGTTGAGGTCATTTTATTCTTTATGACGTATGCAATGAAGTGTGTTTATAGTTTATAGTTATCTGCACTTTATAACACCTTGTTGCTCCTCAAAAAAAAAAAAAAAAAAAAAATCAATTTTATCAAATCACCGGTCCACAGAGTTGTGAGAACGTTCAGATATTTATATTCAAAACCATCAATTTTTGCAATTTTGAATGTGAAAATCAGCCTGAAAGAAAAATTTTACTTGACATCCTATTATTTGTATTCTTCCTTTTAAAGCAAAAATATGTTACCGGTGTGGAAAGTGCCAATTTGCAATGAGTGATTGTAAAAAACAGATTTGTACAGTCAAACACACGTAGACTCAGGTGGAAAAAGTAGAAAGTATTATATTTACTTTACGCTTTTATGCAATATACTGTATAAACTAAATGTTTTTTCCCCGCCGTTAATATGCGGAAACAGATTACACCTAGAAATGTAATTAATGTTTTGAAAACTTGGCGAACTTCCTACAAGGCACAGACTGGCATATCGTGTTATAACTTCTATAAAGGGCAAATACATTAGATTTCTCCCTTCTCTTCTTTCATGTGTTCTCCTTTATATTTCCATATTTGAAGATTAAACACAGCCTAATGTTACAAACACAAATATTTATGGCACATACAAATGAAAGTTCTGATATCAGGTTTGGTTGGTGTCAGGATGATGGAATTTACTTATGTATCAAATTCTAACTCCCATAGCTCTATATGGGAGCCATTTATTGTGCACTGATTACATGCGGTTATCCTTAGTCATCCTTACTTTACACTTTTGAGGAATATATGACTACATATATTGAGGATGTTTTTCATTATGTTGAAAATTCTATCATCGTGCCTTTAGTTAGATCTTTGTTATATATATAATTTGGCTAAGAATACAGTGCAAGGCTGTCATTTAACAGTATAGGCCTCAATTTCAATTTGTTTTGTTTTTCAGAGAAGAACATGCGTATTTCAAATGTATTTCAAATTTGGCAAACTTTAAAATATCAGAAGATCTACTGGCACTAATACAATGACTTCATGGTGACAGTTTCATTCGCGGCTAAGTCATTTATGAAGATATTTATTTAGCGTCTAAACAACAACACTCGTTTATACGAAATCTTAATAACATTGATAAAGTAAACTGTTTTTGCAGAATGGTTATGACGATACGCTTGGAATGTTTGCTGCAGAAAACGAACCTTAAGAAGAAATATCCTACCACATGGGGTTTCTGCGAAATTTCTGATCAAAGGATATTTTAATTTTTTTTTTTTTTTTTTGTAATATTTAGACATGACAGCTAATATTTTTCTTAACAATTTTCTGTCTAAATGTTTTTAAATTAGCTTTCCTGTAGAAGTTATGACATTATGACAGACGCATATCTGTATGGTTATGGCAAAGCGCTGCGCGACGGGAATCCATAACCGGAAATATTTACTAGCAATTTTGAGAAATATTTTGAAAGATTTTGGCTATTCAATCGGAAAAACGTCGTAAGACATCAGCCGGGAATTAATAACAGATAACTAAATCATCGAAGAAAAGCAACGTTGATAAAGTTGAAATTGGAAATTGTTATGGATGGAAGTTGTGTTTATGTATTAAACATTATCAACATTGCAAATACAGGGTGGGCCATAAGGGTGTTGGCGGTTTAAATATTCAATTAAAAAAAAACTACGAAACGTAAAAAAAATATATTTGTATTTTAAAAAAGTAGAAGCATGGGAATTTTTAAGACTTAAAAATAATGTTGTCCAAATGGCTTCCCTCGGCTGCTTGACACTCTTGGGCCCGAAGTCGCAAATTTTGGAAAACTCGTTGAAAAGTTGTTCTCGGTATTTTGTTACTTTCCTGAATAATGTTCCTCTTCAACTGCTCTAAATTGGTCGGATTATTCTCGTAGACTACCGATTTGAGGTAGCCCCATAGAAAATAATCGCATGGAGAGAGATCGGGGCTACGTGGGGGCCATTCAATATCCCCCCTTTTCGAAATGAGTTTTCCAGGAAAAATATTTTTCAGCAGCTTTATGGATACCCTAGCCGTATGACATGTGGCCCCATCCTGTTGAAACCACATCCTCGAGGTATTGCCTTGAAGTTCTTGCAAAGTTAGCACCAAAAAGTCTGCTAGCATGTTGCAATAATTGTTCGCTCTAACCGTCATCGCATGCCCTCTTTCGTTCTCAAAAATGTATGGTCCAATAATACCGGTTGACGTTATCCCAGCCCACACGACAAGCTTAGGGCTGTGAAGTGGACGTTCATGCAAGGGTTGGGGATTAGTCTCGGACCAGAACCGACAATTTTGCTTGTTCACATGGCCATTAAGGTGAAAATTGGCCTCATCACTAAAAATCACGTTGTTGAAATTGTTGAACCGCTCTAGCATCAAATTGACAAAGTTAAGTCGGTTATTGGCGTCATCGGGTTTTAATTCTTGGACTATCTGAATCTTATAAGCCTTCAAATGCAAATCACGTTTCAAAATTCGTCGTAAAGTTGTTCTTTTGACATCCAAAGACTGACTTCTCTTACGTGTTGACTGTTGCGGATTTCGCTGAACTGAAACACGAATACGCTCCACAATGTCGGCTGATCTTGCAAAAACTGGGCGACCACGAACCGTAATTGGTACTGTTGAGCCGGTTGTTTCAAACATTCTGAACCATTTTCGTATCACATTGGCGCTTGGAACTTCACTTAAATCGTGTAAACCGTGTTCATGCCGATACAAACGTAGTGCAGTAATCACTGATTTATTGTTTTCGTAATAGCTCGGACAGAAAATGCACGCTGCACTCCCGTGTACGGCTCCTTGGCGACTAAATTTCCAGGAAGCGGCGCAGCGAACAACATATCCCCCAGCCAGCCCGCGCCACGCGTTACCGAGAAATTGAAGAATTAAATCGTCAACACTCATATGGCCCACCCTGTAGAACAAAAATTTAGAATTAATCTCAAATTTCTTTGGAAAATATTTACAAGTAATTTTGAGACATATCTCGAAAAAATGTTGGATATTCAATTGGAAAAACGTCATCAGACATAATTAAGAGTTAATTCCTTTCATTTTTTTCATTTTTCGATTATTGCATCCATAAGTTAGCTACTGATGTGCATGTAGTTGTTTTTTTCAGGGAATTCAATTGCCACATTTTTGCACCTGCAACTTTTCCATCAGCAATAATGGATCAATCAATGCAATATTTGTGCTTAAAATCTACTAGTTCGGAAATTCTGCTGGAGAAATACACATTACGCTGCCTCGGAGAAAACTCAAAAAAAGAAAGAATAAAAAGTTGAAATTAAAGTCACTAGGAAATTGTTTTCTTTCTCATCTTTCGATGTTTTTGTAAAATTACATGTTTTTTGGTTATTGTTAGCAGAATGAACAAAAGAACATACGAATGAACGTAAAGAAAAAATAATTACATATAAATTGAGACGCACTAACGAAGTAGGGTGTTCGTTATTTTAGCCGTATTATTTGATGTGTTATTTTGGTATACTCGGAAATGTAATTTACCAGTCTGCGCATTGACACAATTGGCAAGTACTGAATTACCTAAATTGAAGGGTGAAATTAAACAAGTGCTAAAGGATGAACTGAAAATACAATTTATGAAATTTCAGACGTTGTGAGTTGGGCTAACCGATGACGTAAAATTTGTCATAATCAAGTCAGAAACGTGTTTTTGGCACCACAATGAAATTTTGTCAAACCCGAGTCTAGACTACTGCTATGGTTATGCCGGGAGTGCTGAGTATCCGAAAGTAAGATCCCCAACACTTCAAAAACGTCCGTGGGAAAATTTCATCAAAATCGGTCAAACCGTTGAGGAGTAGCGCATAATCAAATTTTCCCGTTATTTTTTATTTACCCCCAATATGCAACATGTTAGGACTGTATATGATGGTTAAATAGTTTTAGAATTTTGGCAGAGTTGAATTCTGTTGTTGAGATCTTTCTGAACTTTAGTTTATGACGCCTGAATGGTACAAGAAAATCTATTCAGAAGTTGGCCTCTTTATCACCACCGAAATCTGCATCACTATATCCAGTCAACTCATAGTCGTTTCCGCAACCAGAACAATTTCTATAATTCATCGTTAATTTTACGTATTTTAAGATGAGCTTAAATTCTGTAGCATGAGCCTCTTTAGGTTTCTTAAGAAACCTGCTTACTGATCCCACTTCGTAGTTTACGCCGGGGTGCGTAGCAATCGCAAGGTACATCAAAATTCCAACAGCTATCAGCTAATTAATTCGGATCTGACGGCGTTGATACTCCTTCACTGTCTTCCATTTCGAAACGAAGTATTTCATTTTCTGCATAAGTTCTCTAATGCAAATAAAATGATACTACGTCGTTCTGCCCGCAAATCTCCAAACCGAAAAAACTTTCCGCCTTAAAGAATTGAATTTCAAACTTCTGTTGTAAGTAACCAATTATTGGTTTCATTTCCTATTCTCTTGAAGCTGCAATACTCCTAACACCAGCATAAATCGCTAGAATAATTGTATTTCTCGGCTCATTTTTCCTATGAACTGTACATGGAGGGAAATTTAATTTCGTCATAAATTCGGTGTAGTCTTTGTTCCAACAGCGTGATGATTGTTTTGACCCATACAAATTCTTCTTTAGTTTATTCATACGTCCACTAATGTCGTAAAATCCCACTGATTGTTACACATAACACATAAAATCAAACCAAATCCGCCTAAATTATCTTTAAAGAAAACACTGTTCCCCATCGCTGTTGCGCCATGTTCTCCAATTGCCCGAATTGATATGAATTTCACAACTGGACTAAAGGCCTCTTTGTAATCAATTCCAAATTGTTGCTTAAAACGCCCTGCTACTAATCATGCCCAGCATTCCCATTTGTACGGTGCTTTATTCTCCATACCCATTTGCTATCAATTACCTTAGGATTTGGAGGAATAATTAGCAAACTTCGTGTTTCGTTTTGTGTCAAAGAATTCATTTCCCCCTTCTTCGCCTTAATCCGATGTTCCTTATTGGTTGTTCATATGTTTGTGGTTCAGCAACAGTTGTTAGTGCTCCCACTTCTAAATCAGCCAAGGCAATTTGAAGTATTCGGGGCACATAATTTCCTCCCTTGCGTAAACGGTTTTCGATTATATTACCCTCAGAAACATTGCACAGGCTCTTCGGAGAGCCTTCTTTATCATTGGATGGTGAGGTACCTTCAAAGACCCTTCTACTTTATGATAGTTGAAATCTTACTCCACAGAGTCCGAATTAATTTCCTCTGTCCAGGTAAAACAATTTTGGAGTTGAGAATTTTTTTTCTACTTCCACAAATTTTACATCCCGAGCCATCTGAAACTTGGCCATTGACGGATTCCAAACCCGAAATCCTTTAATATTTTCATCGTAACCAAAAACCAAAATACAGTTTCAGGTTTTTTCCGATTATTACACTCCAAATCGGTGAAAAAGACCAATTTTTTTCTTCTATCCGCACTAGGGTTCAAGTGGTGTTTTGTTTGTTACCGTACTTGTTTCAGTTCTATTAATGACGAAAACTTCCGCATTTGCAGCCTCTGCCTAGAATTTCAGTTTCCGGTGGCTTCTATGATGGTCCTTATTTTCCTTCATGTAGAGCCATTTTGCTCAACAGTGTAAGGAGCTGCCTTCTGGTGTCGTAATCTCTCCATTTCAAACAATTTCTTCATGCCTGAGTTAATAAATTCATTATCTGAACGATAAATCCTGACGTTGTGGCCATAGACGTTCTTCACCTTCCAGTCGATAACTTTCGACTTTTGTTTGATGCAGTAGATGAATCTATGATGGGAATAATCGTATTTCAATAACAAAAAGTAACCCGACTGTGCTTGCATTGTTCACTTTCCTGACTTATCTTCCGTGGTAGGGAAACTTCTTCGGGGATGCTTCCCATATACGCAAGCCTCACATGTAAATTCTCCATCAAGGAGCAGTACTTATTTAGAATCTAAAAATATTCCATACATAAGCTGCATTTTGTTGAGCAAACTTCTCGTGCCACATCTTAAGTATCAAGTTATTTAAAACATAGTTCACTTTTAGTTTCGTGTCGCTGACATCGACCTCGATTCTCATCACTATCAGACTTCCGCATCGGACTCCCACTAGTGCAAGAATGTTGTTCACTGAACTTTTGAGAACAGCAGATTTCTTTGTTCTCTCGATTTTATACCGTTGGCTTCTTTCTAATTCTAGAACGTACACCACAACCAGCAGATATCCTTTATACCAATTACTGCCGTCCAAATATCTTATGTCAGTTGTTCCAACTCCAACGCACATTATTACACCCTTCACGATTCTGATTGGCTTTGATTCTAAACTAATTTCTCCAAATCATTCACATCGCCTTGTCATGTGATGGCTCGTCCCAAAATCTAGTAACCAGCTGTCTTGAGTGGTTACAACAATACTTACCACTTGATTGACCTTATGTGCTGGTATCTTTAAATTTGAACAACTACGTTTCCAATGTCCTATACTATACTTTCACATTCGAAACATGCACCAATCTTGCTCGATGTATTTCCTGCCCCATCCTCATAAGTCTTTTTGTGAAAATATTTTTTTGTCACCATCAACGCTTCTTTAGGTTCGGTTACTCTCAGCGAAACGGTCTTCTACTATCTTTAATCGAGCTCTTAAATGTTCCAGAGTTTGCTGGTCTTTTTGAATCAACTGCGCAGTCGCTACTAATAATTTCCGTAATTATCATCTGATCTGAAATTGTCTCATTTAAACCCTTTAATCTTTGTATGAGCTCCTTAGATCGTTCGATAAATAAGTAAAACTTAGATCCTTAGCAAAAGTGAAAAGCTTCTGATACAACGAAAGCATACTTGGTTTCATTCTTCTTTTCAGAAGTAGAAAGTAATTTATCCCGCTTTCAATCTGGCATCTCTGAATATGAGTAATCTGTGAAGATCTAACTGTGGCACCAATGATTATTTGCGCTTTGGCAGCACTTCTTTTCCATTCTCGCAGCCTTATTGCCAAATCTTGCACGTCATTTTTCGGATATTTTTTATCCCTGGTGACAATTTCGAATACATCTGCAGTAGTTAATGTAATCTTTATCTGAAATTTCCACGTCGACCATTGCCCTCCGTTCTGCAACTTCTCAATCAAATTGTCAATGAAAATACAATGTTTTAAATTTGAAGTTCAGAATAGATATAAATAATAGAAAATATTTTGATGAGAACATCAAAGCAAATATAATTTAATACCCCAACACATCTTTAGATATGCTTAAATGTTTATTCATTGAACTTCATCCGACTTCAAATAGAAAATGAAACAAAATAAAACGAGCAGACTTTTGAAAAATTCTCAAGTCAAACTAAATAAAATGTAGTCGCATTGATTTTGTATGCAATATTTATGTGTGTATTGAATATACAAACTTCCACAAAAGGAAAAATCCTCCTCCATTATCCTCCTTGATGCCCAATTGCCGCCGTCTCCATCACCCCATTAGGTTTAAAATTGCTTAGTAAGAAAGTTGTTTGCCAACACGAAACAATTGTGAGGTGGTGGCAAAGAAACAGCTCCTTTCTCTCCTTGTTCCTTGTTTTTGATTATGCCATCTTTTTTCTCTTTTGGCGTTATAGTCTGCAGTTGTTTTCTAGGTCAGTCATTTGGGCGCCCAAGTGTGAAGGATTATAAAAATAACAATAAAAACAGCAACGACATCAGCAACGACAGGTTTGGAAAAGATATTCTTTTTGTTCTGCTCAGTCGTTATTTTTGTTTAGTTTCTGCTTGTTTTGTTTTATTTTCGATATAGAACAATTGCTGTCGTCGTAGTAAATAGTTCAACAACAACAACAACCATTAAAGAAACAGCCGTACACACACACACTTCTATACTTGCACCCACTATGATAGTTTTCTGTGTTCATGTCTATGAATATCAATTTGTATTTTCATTTACTGAACTAATTGAAAGGAAATTTCCACTTAGAAGAAATCCGAATATAAGCAAATTCAAATAGTTTTTGGGAAAATTTTCCACAATACACAAACACACACACACACACATATATGTGTATATATGTATGTAAATACTGTAAATGGAAATAAATATCACTCCCTCAGTGTTCGTCCAATAAATGATCCTTTTCATTTCGTGTCTGATTCACTTGGATAATTGGTAAGACAGAGTTGAAATGTGAATGCTTATTACTTGTTAGCACTGACTTTGATTTTTTCTTAATTTTTATGGAGATTTTTGCTTATCCAATCGACAAAACTAGATCAAAAAATTAACAAACAAAAAAAAAAAAATGCTGACCTATGGCATTAGTTTTGAGAACTTTTTCATGATTTGACGATTTCTGGACTTCTTGAAGTATTTGCCGCATAAAGAAAGGCCGTGCCTGAGGTAGGATTCACCTTAATATAATAATTTATTTAAATTATTTAAACCTTAAACTTTTTAATAGTTAAGAAATTATGAAATTGGGGAAAAATTGTTTTTCTGTATTTTTACTTAAGTTTTTATAAAACCTACATTTTTAGTCAAACTTTAATAGACAAGGCCTTATTTTCATACCGAAAAATAAACCGACAGTAAACATTTTTTTCAAGACATAATTCACAGCAAAACTATTTTTTTTTTTTTGGAAATTTTGATCGAAACCCTCGAAAACTAAATAAATAGCTCTTAAACTGATAACTTGATTGAAAATTGTTGCACACACTTTTGATAGGAAATTTAATTAACTTTAATTTCATAAACTTAACTTTAAAATCGGATCAATATGTCCGAAGATAATTGCAATTTAGTGAATTCACTTTTTTTCAAAACCCAAAAAAATGCAAACTTAGCTATATCTAAAAACTGGTTCATTTTTTTTACATCTGACTGCATGTTCGGATTTAGCGGAAATTTTTACACAAGAAATGATAGTCAAATGTGATCTAGTGTAATTGATCGATAGTAGCAGCGTTTTTATTTTTTAATATTAACAAAAAGTTTACAGATATGAAGAATTGTTGATGGAAACTGATGAAAGTAGTAAAAAA
>JAHXMU010000066.1:530578-552061 GCA_019455685.1 Philornis downsi
AGCTATCACTTTCAATTAGAAAAGTTGTAGGTCGATTCCTCTACTCTTCTTTCTAAAGGCAAATTATTGTATCAATGATTATATGCTCGATAGTGGCGCTTCTTAACCGCCGTTACACGATGAGTCATACAAAGCACATGCGTTATGTTAAATATTTGGTATTTTGACAATTTGTCACGCAACAGCACACAGCGACTAAAACCACCAACAAGTGATAATAATTATAAACATTTTAAGCCATGGAGTCATCCTAAAATTAAAATTTGCAACTTAAAGGGATTTCCTTAACCAACCACTCAGACAAAAAAAATTAAGTTTTCAAAACTCTGCAACCAACTTTTTCTTAAAAAAAAAATATAAAAAAAAGATATTATAGAGCAGATTTCATTTCTAAAACTTTCATATTTCCTTCCTTGTGGGTTGATTTACATCATCATCATCTATAGTTAAAATACAAACTTATTAATGTCTGGGATGTACCAATTAAATTGTAAGATGCTTCAGGCAAACAAATGTTTTCTTGTGAGTCATTGACGAACGCGTATATTTCTCAAAGCCACTAAGGCGGTTACATGCTCGACTTACATCATTTTCCTGTTCCTGTTCTTGTTATTACATTATTGCGACCTAATTAGTTTCAACCGCAATCAATACGCTGTTAGAAGTGTTCTCATAATACATTGAAAATTTCAAAAGCATGTAAACTGTCAGAGCGATGAGGAAATTCCCCCGCAAGCTTTAACTTTTATTTAACTTTATACATTTCTATATTACCCTGTGCGCTTCAAAGTGTATCGTTAGGAACGTAGAAATTATTTTCGCCATGTTGCAAACTAGGACAGACATAATGTTGGCGTATCGCTTCGTTGATGATGTCTTTATTTCCAACGTTGTTTGTTTGTTTTTTTTTTTTTTTTTTTGAGATTAAAAATTAATAAATTTGTGAACATAAATATTGAGTTTGAGCTTTTAATTAATTAGTAGAAGTGTAGGACAAGTTTGAAAATCAACACAACTTAAAGCCGTATTGTTCTTTACTTAGCTTTTTTTCGTGTCTACTGAAATAACATTTATTTGCAATAGGTTTGAAAGCGTATACAATAAATTATGGTATTTATTATGTTATTACGTTTTCATAGTTTCTTTCAAAACCAATTATTCCGTAAAGATTGTCGTAGAGAGAATAACATTTATTTAAGGATCGTTAACAATACTGGAAACTATGGTCATTATATAATGAATGAAACAAAAAAATAAAGGAAATGTGCCTCCCTAGAACATTTTCTATACAGTGGCGTTCAAAACAATGCAACCTAAATGAATTTTTCACTAAAAGTAAATTTTTTAATTAATTATTAATTTATTTTTTTTTTTTTTTGTTTAATTAAGTTATTTTTTTAATTAATTGAAAAAACAAAAAAAATTCATTACCTTAAAACAAAAAAAAAAAAAAAAAAAAAAAACAAAAAAATAGTTTTAACAAAATAAGTCGAAATTCAAGCGTTCAAAACATTTGCAACTCTTAAAACAAGAAACTAAGAAAACAAGATTAGGTGCTTAATATTTTGTGGCATAGCCGTGTTTTTATTACTTCCGAACATCTTTTAGGCATTGAGGAAATAAGCTTATCAATGTAATCGCTTGAAATGGCATTCCACTGCTCTTCCAATTCGACGAAAAGCTCATCACCATTTCGGAATACTACATTTCCGATATTACGTTTGTCAATCATTCACATGTTCTCAATTAGGTTGAGATCGGGAGACTGAGGTGGCCACGACATAACCTTGATTTGATTGTCCTCCAACCAGCCTTTGGGATCGTTGTCGTGCTGCAATGACCACGAAAGTGGCATTTTCCATTCAGCGTACGGAAGTATAACTGAGCTCAGAAGATCTCAATAGATTGTGGCTGTTATTGTATCAGTAATGCGTTGAATTGGATCTATTTCGTATTCCGAGAAACATCCCCACACCATGATATTTCCTCCTCCGTGCTTTACTGTGGCGTTTGTGTACCTATGATTAAACTTTTCTCCCCGAGGTCGTCGAACATTGGCACTTGCATCTGATCCTCGGAGCTTAAATTTTGACTCGTCAGACCATAACACATTTTTCCATTGCTGTTGAGTCCAACTAAAATGTGCTTGAGCAAAGTTAAAGCGAGCTTTACGATTTTTTTCTGATATAAACGGTTTTTTGGTGCACCTGTGGATTGTGGTCTCAGAATGTAATTTCGCGCTCTTCTTTTTGCGGTGGAAAGACTCACATCTACGGGAATTTCTGTTTTAGCAGAGAAGCTAAACACAGCTTTTGAAAATTTCGTAAAAAATTCTCAGGTGCAGTCGTTACACCTTTATGAACTGTTTGGATGTTCCCATTGTTTACTATGCGACAAATCGTCGATTTATGAATACCATATTTTATAGAAGTTTCTTTTTGAGAAAGTCCATTGTCAAAATAATTTAAAAATCTTGCTTTTAATCAAGAACAGCATTTGTTTCCAGCCATTTTCCTCAAAAATTTGTCAAGCGAAGTAAACATATTTAACTCCGAACTAAAACTGCTTTAACAAAACAATGAACATGCAATTTTTGATAAAATGCCAATACGTAAATAATAAATAATTATTTTTTTTTTTATAATTGTATTTTTTAATTCATGTACAAATATATGTGTATATCAGATTACAAAAATGGCCTCAGCGCCCTTAAGGCATGTTAGAGGCAAGTTGGCAAAAAAAAACATGTACTGTAATTAATGTAATTACAAATTTAAATATTATTAAAATTAAAATTATGTATGAAAGAAGAGACAAAAAAAAAAAACATGTAGTGTATAAAAAATTATGTCAAAACATACATGTTTTGAATCCGTAAAATACTCTTTAGGATTATTAGGATTATTCCGCAATTACATAAGAAGAGTTTCAAGGTTCCGTAAAAGAAAACTTTTTAGTTCACATTTGAAGTGTGATATTCTATTTATTCTTTTCATATTTTCAGGCAAATTGGTGTACTCTGAACTGCCCATGTATTCAATGCGTTGTTTAGCAGTTTCTAATCTGCATCTAGGTGTTCTTAGATTTTGTTGATGTCTTGTACACATAAACGATTGGTTCTGGGAAAAACTAATGGCACGATAGCCAAAATTGTTCAAACTCTTAAAAACATACAAGAGTAATTGATATTTATAAAGTCCATAAATCGGCAATATGGATTTACAAACATTAACATACAAAGATATAGTTGAATGAAAATTTGGTAATTGTAAATTATTTTCAGTGCTGTATTCTGCATAGTTTGTAATGATTTCATAACATTTGTCCTTTTGTAACCATATATTAACACCATGTAATTTAGGTGACTTTGAATAAGGGCTTGATAAATTAATATTTCAGTTTCCACATTCAATTTGAATTTCATTTTGTATAACACACCAATAGCCGGTGCTATTTTTGATTTAACTTCAGCTATATGTGAATCCCAAGAGAGGTTACTTTGCAAAGTAATCTCTAAGTATTTAACTTCATGGGTTTCATTAATTATATTGCCATCAACTAAAACACTAAAATGATTATTTAATACATTGACATGTGGTCTGAACCGTATTAATTTAGTTTTATTTGGATTCAGAACAATTTTATTCAATCTAGCATATTCAACTATTAGGACAATATCCCGTTCCATGTTAATTTTCAAAGTCAAATCGTAACTATATGGATAAAATAAGCAAACGTCATCTGCAAACATATACATTTTACCAACAAGGTTCAAATTACAAATGTCATTCAAAAAAATTGAAAATAATAACGGCCCTAGACAGCTACCTTGTGGTACTCCACATTCAACATTTACCATTTCACTTTTACAACGGTTTACTTGCACAAATTGTTTCCTATTTTGAAAGTAGTCTTTAAGTAATTCCAGTTCTTTTCCCACTATTCCATATAATTCTAATTTCTGCAGCATTATTTCATGATCAACTAAATCAAAAGCCTTCGTAAAATCAAGAAATATACCTGCAACACCAACTGAACCATTATCCAAACCACTACATATGAAGTTAACAACATTTGCTACCGCTTCTTCAGTGCTACAACCTTTTTTGAAACCAAATTGGTATTTATAAAAGTAATTGTTCTCATCAAAATATGCTAAAAGTCTTGTATGAATAATCTTTTCAAAGATTTTGTCAATAATTGATAGCAAGGCAACCGGACGAAAATCTTTTGCTTCAGAAGCATTCGATACTTTTAGTATAGGAACAATCTTGTTAACTTTCAAACACTTAGGGAAACTTGACATATCAACCATTTTATTAAATATATTACACAGAATGGGTGCAATTAACTCTCTGCATTTTACCATTAGAAATGAAGGAATATTATCACAACCAGTTGACTTTTTTAAATTTAAATTGTTTATTATTACCTTAATGTCATCTACAGTAACTGATTGAATAGAAAAACGATTCGACGTTGCGGTTAAAGTTCGTAAATAATTCCATATATCCCCAGGTAATATCAGTATCTGACTTCTTAATTCACTAACAGCATGAATGAAATACTGGTTCAAAAGATTTGCTTTAACCTCATCGTCGAAAACCAAAGTTCCTGCTGAAGTTTTTAGGTTAAAATCTTTTTTTTTGTACTCTCCCCAGTATATCATTTATAAACCTCCAACACTTGGTATGATCCGTTCCTATTCTTTTTAAATTTCCATAAAAATAATTACTCCGACAACATCTACAGGCAATCTTAATAACTCTACCCAATCTCTTCAACAAATGATCGTACTTTTTAATTTATTTGTGTTAATTTTGTTAGTGTTAATTACATAGTTAAAAATAAAAGAAAGGAGTGTTGCAAATGTCTTGAACACTTAATTTCTACTATCTGTAGCAATAATATTTATCAATTATTCGAATCAGCGTTCAGAGAGTAAAGACAACTAAAAAGTTTAATTTCATAAATTCCGCCTTGCAAGCAAGAAAGCCGTTTCTGCCACTGTTGGTTATCATCAAACGTCTAAAGAGGGGAAATGCATCATTTCCATTTGTTTTAACATTTATTTTACAACTGAAACTTCATTTAAAATTACACAAGAAGAATAACAAAAAAAAAAAAAAAATAAAAAATATCAAAACCATCCCAAAAGCGCTACAATCGCTGTCATCTGTAACACGTATTTACATGTTTTTTGTTTTGTCATTTAGCTGCATTTTGACGGGTCGTATTGGTGTGAATGGGCCTTACATTGTATAAAACTGTAATTTCATACATTGAACATTCATAATTTGAATTTCTTCCCAATTCGTTTAAAATAATTTCCAATTTTGTCCGGAAAGTTGTAGGTTTTTTCTTAAATTTGTAGTTGGTTTTCATTGCAAATCATGGCAACGACTGAATTAAACAAAAACAATGCTGCTACATTGAGAATTATTTTAAAGTGGGCATTGAAGATTTGTAAAGCAGACTTTTTTGCGACGGTCTTATTCAGCTTATAATTCTACATTGGTTTATACGATAACGTGCGTATGAAATTATATGAAAATTTATTTATTAAATTATTTAAATTGAACTGAATTACATTTATTAGTTAAATTAAATAAGTTGGTTTACAAGTTAATTTCAATTGTTGGTTTTTCAAACGTATTAGTGAATACTTGCCGAAAATTCTATATGTATAAATTGAGTAATAGAACTTTCGGAAATGAAATAGTAAAAAAAGCCAAGATTCACTACATAGACGAAAGTTATAAAGTCTCATCCATAAATGTTTTACTTACGAGGCGGCTGTTAAAAATTCTAAAAAAAAGAGATTTTTTACTTAAAAAAATATATATCTGTGGTCACAACCTGTAACAGCCTAACTCGAGTTAGGACACAATTGAGTTATTAGCACCATCGTATTCAGCGTATCTAAATTTATTTGCTCTAAATTTTTCATGTTTGTATCTCTTCTAGGAGGGCAATTAATCCTAAAAAACCTAATAGCTTAAGTTATCTTTCTAAATGACTGTTTTGGCATAACTGCCTAAGTCAATTTAGGATTACAACAAATATAAACATTATTTTTTCATCATTGCCTAAATCAACTTAAGTCGTTAATCCAAAAAAATAAAGAAACAATTTTATTTTCCTAACTTGAGTTAAGCTTTTATTCCGAATTACAATTTCGTTTTTTGATAAACATAAATTGAGTTAAGCTCTCTCTCCAAACTTAAAGTTTTTTATTTAATTTGGAATAATAGCCTGACTCAACTTGAACTTTTTGACTTTCCTTCGTTCAACAATTCATAAGAGCCTAAGTGTCTTTTTCGATAATATATTTTGACTGCGAGAATAAACAATTATTTTTTGTTAACAACTAAGTAAAGAAATTCGTTTCCTTGGAATCTGTAGCAAAGTTTTCCAAAAAACACCTTCTCCTGATTTTCAGTGAAGATTCAAAACTTTAAACTCCTGTACTGAAAATATTGAAAAACAGACTTAGGCTGTTATGGGTTGTGACCACAGATATATGAACAAAAGCGTTTTGAAGCGACCCCTTACCGTTCTCTGCATTGTCAGCCGCTGGCGCCACAAGTGGGACAAATCGTGTTGGTTGAAAAGAACTTTCTTATCGCCAGGACTGAAATAGCCGCATGAAAATTTGATTTTTTCGTAATTTTACGAAACCTTATTTAGATGCCAGAAGATATCATGGCAATTTATATACATTTGTGGTTGTGGGCTTGATTATTGAAAAATGCAAAGAAAAAAAAAATATTTCAGTGCATATTTTATTAAAAAAACGAGCTAAGTCGATATGTTGTGCCTGAAAGAGAGCGTTTTTTCTACGCCCACTTTTACTGTGTCAGTGACACTGTTTAGCCCAATCCATGATGACGAGCTATCAGAGCGATAGTAGTCCAACCCACAGACATGTGAAATAGGAGGGTATGTAATTTTCGTTGCAGCATCATTTACGTCTTATGTTTTAGCCCCAATTTTGTTACTATTTATAATAATTTAATTTCTTTTTTAATAAATGAATTTTGCAAGTTGACTAATTAGAAGTTTTATTATTATGGCTTAGGTCAGTATTGCTTTCATAGGCTTATAGAACTTTCGGCTCAGTTGCAACTCTGGCGTCCGTCTAACTTTGCACCTGTCCATTTGCTGCACATAGCAAAGCACAAATTTTGATTTGATTACTCTCAGTTTTTACGATTTCATTCCAGTGATTCTCAAATCATATCACATTTATTAGAATCATATGATTCGAAAATATGCCCTCTAGTCGTGATGTGTCAGGTTATGGGTTATATCGACCCCATCACAAGTTCTGTGAAATTTAGTAATTTAGTATTTTGATATTTGTCATTACTTTGATGACAACATAATCACTGGTATTTTCAATAACGCAACATCAATATATATCAATTTAAATTAATTTAATTTAAAATCTGTAAAATTATAATTATCAAAATAAAAGTATCTTTTGCTCGCGGCACATTTTTGTATAAATTGTTATATTCTCAAGTTTGTTTTAATACATTTAGTTTTAGTGCATAAAATTGGAATTCCTGTTCAGATCATTTAATCTATTTAATCCTTTCTCAGCTCTTAATAAATACCTCATTGTGATACTATAAGTTGTGACTTTTGTTGACCCCATCATAAAGTCATTTCCTGTTTAAAAGGTCTACTCTAATATTTTTAATCTTTTTGTGACTGTGATGACAAAATAATGTACGGTAACCCGATGTCACCTCTTTATGATCATAATTTGTTGGAAAATTCAATAAAGTAGCATAAAACCTACAAACTTTTATGAATTTTAATTTGCAATTTCAATAACTATAAAAACACAATATAGTGATGGGATTACATGACATATTCGTCTTCTGGACCAAACTTTTGGGTTGCTTCAAATTTAACTTTTTCGTTCGGAAATTGACGTCTTACTCAACTAAGCTGTGATACATCACACACACATGGATGTGCCCCATTTAAGTTTAGTTTCTCTGCAGTAAGTTTCCACTTTCTAATTTGATTTTATGGAAATTCTTTTCCTCTTTTAAATCATAAAATTTCATGCATATTTTAGTTTTCCTTCCACTTTACTCACTAATAATATTTTTTTGTTGCTGTCAATTCCTTTACTCTGAGCTTGTTTTATGTGCTTTTCAATCTTCCTTTCTCTTGGGGTATTATTGGTGGGCGGGGGCGGGTGGTCTTTCTTTCACGGGCACCAGTACTATTTATTTGTTGGACTGTCTTCTCTGGTTGGCATTTCTAATCTAATTTGCTTGAAATGCTGCCACAAATTCGTTAAAGGCCATGCAGCTGTCTAAGGGCACCCAAGGGGAAAGAGGGAGGAGGGGAAGGTCAAACAAACATTGTGGCTTACCAATTAGAGACAATTTTGAATTTATGTAAGCGATGTTGTTTGTTTCGCTTTGGCATTTTCTTGTTCATTTCATTGGCATTCTTTGGGTCAATATTGCGATGTAGCACTGCAGGCACGCCGTTGTTTCACGCTATATGATTTCTGTCTCTTTTAGTTTGTCACTGTTGGATGTAAATATTTTTGCGGACAAAAGTATTGGAATAAAATGACACAAAATCCTATTGATTTTAGTTTTCAACTGTTCACACACTTCCTTTGTGTGATGTTTCTGTGATGTACGCAGAGAATAGCTAAAGTTATGAGATTTTATTCTGCATTTTGTCAAAAAGTTTAAAAATACACGTGTGACGATTTGCGTGTGAAATAATCAAGTGGACTGAGAGAAATATAATTTTGCAAAATGTTGTGCCAACAACATAATCTTATTCCGAAGGAAGATAAACAACAAAAACATCACCAGAGATCGCTTTCTCTGGCCAGTGTGCAGGAGCAACGGCAGCACCATCGGCCCAAGATAAGAAATCTTTCAATTCCGTGCCAGTATTGTGTAAAACATTCCAACTATGAGCCAATCAAAGATATGGAGGCGGAGGTGGAGACGGCGTTCACACCCACGAAGCGACATCGCATTCCCGGGAGAAAATCAAATCAAGCTAAATTGAAAAATCGCAAAAAGTTATGGAAATTATTGCAGAAAGGTAACGGGTTTTCCAAGTATAAAGACGCCCATGTCTGTCTGAAGGCCAAACAGGCAGACAGACAATCGGCGAACAGGAACTTTCCGCTTAGCGAAATTGCCTGTTACATTTCGTAAATGAAGCCTAAAAGTAGGCTTTCTATTTGAATTGTTTTCTTTTAAAGGCGAAAGAGAGCATTAGAACACCACAGGGCTTAAGACGACGTATTTATAATAACGATGTGAAGGAGAAAGTATATTTCTGTGTGGGTGTACGTGTGCATGTGTTAGAGCTTCAATTATGGCACGTGTCTACGTGCGTGTGCAAAAATGAGAGTTTTAGAGAAGCAAAAGCGCTGGTGTTTCGTCTGAGGAGAAGGTGTCCATTTTGCCGAAAAGAAAATCAAGTAGAAAGTAAATTGCTGGGATTTACGTAAATCCTCTGTGAAGATGTATTTTCGATGTTTTCATATTCTCTTCATTATTGAATAATTTATTTTAATAAAACGGAAAATTTTTGTTATTGCAATTCATGGTCGGTCTGTAAAGTAGAATGCATTTAAGAGAAAGTGATTGATGCGAAAAGTATGTGAGAGCTTCTGTAATGCTGATTTCATTTGAAGTTTTGGCAAAGTACGAGTGGGTATTTGTATAACTTTGATTGCTTGTTCACACATTATGTGGTATATATCATTCCCTTTGCCCACAACGAGGTTTTTTTTCGCAATTGGACGTTGAGTATTCCAGAAATTTTTTAATTTTAACGATCTAAAAAATTTAGTGCGGCGGTTAAAACAAAACTTCTTCATTTTCGTTTCGCTTTCAAGATATATGAATTTGTTTTCATTTGATGACTTTTTCAATACATCTGGTGATAGGCGCCGTTTTTTCCAAATTGAAAAATTAGTTTTCGAAATACAGAACTTTTTTCCTTTTAGCAATTTTGTATTTAGTTTCGGCTTGAATATTTTTTGGCAACATATGATGTTTGTTATTTTCGCGATCGAATGCTCTTTTTCTTAGATGGGGACGCATTATATATGTAATAGCTGCTTGTTTGGAGACGATTGGTAGAAGCCACTGCTTTGGAGATAAAACTTGCTTAATTTTGCGGATGGTCGGCAAGATATACTTGTACTTTTCTCATAGTAAGTCAAAAATCGATTATAAAGAAGTTCGTGTTCTTGTCTCAATATCACAAATTATTTTAAACATATTGTTTAATTAAGACTTGCTTAATTTTGCGGAAATCCTGCTACACCGATTCAAAATTAAGGCTTCAAAGTGATATTTGTCAAACTTTACATTTTGTATAAGAGCTCCCGTCGATTTTCTCTGTTCTAAATTCTTGATTATTTACTTACTTAGATGGCGACTAGAATAGACTTACTTATCTATTATAGGCCATACGTAGAAAAAAAAAAACAAATAATTCGAAACTCTTCAGTCTTCTCCGCTTATTCTCTAATTCGTCACAACAATTTTCGATAATATGTCAAAAGCCTGGTCCTTCCACAGTACTTTTGGTCGCTCTCTTCAGTTTGTAAGTACGACTTGTAAAGGTATTATCTTTGATAGTTATCCTTTGGGATTGGTAAAGATTAATTCAAGTTATCGCGTCCATAAAATGACCCTTTAGAGAACAAGTGCGTTAGACGGAAATCGCCAAGGGTAGGAACATAAGAAGTATTAATCAAAGAGATTATCCCAGTATTTTGACACAGTAAATGTATTAGTGTGCTACATTTTGTACAGCAACTGTTGATGTTAAGCTTGATTGCAATCATTATGTAAACGATAACGGCTTTGTTTCGAAGGCTGTTTTATATTTTTAACTTTCGCCATATTTAGAATCGTTTAAATTACTAATATTGCAGCATAGTATAATATGATGTTATGTAAATTGATTACTTTTCTCGTATTAATAATTTTTGTTTTATTTCATAATTTTTTTGCTCATTATTTAAATATGATTGTGGTTGTTTAAAGTTATTGCAAAATGAGCTGAAATTAATTTGTTTGGCATCATTTTGATTTTTGTTTGGGATTTTCGTCATTTGGGTATTTAATTTTTTGGAATAGTTATTTCGTTGGTGATTATTTCATATTGAGTTTGGTTTAAATGGTTGTAAACGCACTAATGATGGCAGACATTTTTAAATGTGCTATGAAAAAATGTATTTTGTTGCTAAAAAGAATGGGGTTTTTACAAGGATGGGAGATTGGAATGGAAATCAGTAGATATGCCTTCCAGAAGGCACTAAAGTTTTCAAACTAACAGAAAAGTCATTACTCGAACTCAACCTATATTTCTTTATTTATTTGTCAAAGTTATAGGGGCTCAAAAAATTCTTTGCCGTATTTATTCAATGTAATCTCTGTACTGAAAGATCCAGCGACAGTTTCAGTGCAATATGTACACTTTGAGGGTGGACGATTTCTCCGCTAAGTGATTACAGACGATTATATACAAGCCACACTTTTTTCTGCGGGGCTAGTCAAGTTTTGCCAATCCTGCCCAATATTGCCCGAAATAAATTAAAAATTACCTACATTTGGTGATTACCTCATATCTTCAGTGAAATTTATGATAACATTTTGTTGTTGTTGAACATTTAAGTATTATATTACAGTTATTATTAAAGTGTCCTCTTCGATCTTCTTTTAATACCCATAAAAAAACACTCTAAAATGGATAACCACCGGTTGGAAATGTTTCACAAATTTATTTATTGCGCAACGTATTTCACTCTGTGTTGTTGAAGAAAAAATCCTCTGTTTAGAATTTCCTTTTGTTCTCCTAGTCCTGTTTTAAAATAAATCGAATCGAAAAATGTTTCAAAGAGAGCAACTGTTGTCGTTAGGCTTTCTATTAATATGCTGCATATCTTGAATGCCATCATTTGTGAAGAAGAATGAGAAATGGTGGTTATCGTAAATCGGAGTCTTTCGCTTTTTACGCCCCATACGAGGTGTGATCAAAAAATAACCGCTATTTTCATTTTTTTTTTCAACAAGTGTTTATTTATTCATTAATTTCTATTTTATTTCCTTTAAAGTAGCCCTCCTCAGATATAATACACCTGTGCCAGTGTTTGTTCTAATCCTTGGAACACTTCTAAAACACGCTTTTTGGTATCGCCAACAGCTCCTGTTTCGATTTTTCTTTTATGTCCTCAATTGTAGCAAAACGCTTTCCTTTCATCGGTGCCTTCAGTTTTGGGAAGAGGAAAAAATCCAGCGGGGGCCAAGTCCGGTGAATACGGTAGTTGAGGCATGCTTGCGAAATGTTTTTTTGCAAAAAACTCACGCACAAGCATGTGTGAACTGGTGCGTTATCATGGTGTAAAATCCATGATTGGTTTTTTCACAATTCTGTGCGTAGTTGACGAATTGCCTCGCGTAATTGGCGCATAACTTCAAGGTAGTATTCCTTATTGACAGTACGATTTTGTGGCAAGAATTCATGATGCACCACGCCATTGCAATCAAAGAAAACAGTGAGCAAAACCTTCACATTTGACCGAACTTGACGTACTTTTTTCGGTCTTGGCTCTTCTGGACGCTTCCATTGGGATAATTGGGCTTTGGTTTCAATGTCATACACCCATGACTCGTCACCAGTTATAACCTTTTTGAGGAAATCTGGATCATCGTTGACGACGTTCAACAGCTCCTGAGCGATGTCCATGCGACGTTGTTTTTGCTCAAAATTTAGCAATTTTGGAACAATCTTCGCTGCCGCACGTTTCATGCCTAAAACATCCGTAAAAATTGCTTGGCATGAGCCGAACGATATGCCAACATCATCAGCAATCTCTCTAATAGTGATTCGACGATTATCCAAAATCATATTCTTCACTGTTTCAATGTTTTCATCGGTTGTTGACGTGCTCTCGTCCTTCCTTAAACAGGAAGGAAGTCAACATTTCACATGTCCTTGCACATTTAATTTCATTTTTTACACAGAACTTAATACAGTTTCTTTGATCGATCGTTTTTTCGAATAGTAAAAAATCGAAGAGCACCACCAAAACGAAAACAACTGAGAATCCAAAATGGCTGATATTGTCAACAGACAGACATCTGTACCAACATAACAGAAAAAAAAATCCGAAAATCGAACATAGGTAACTCACGAAATTTGGAAAAACCCGTTTTTTTATCACACCTCGTACGATGATCTGAGCTCTGTTTTCTAATTTAGTTTATTCCTAAAGAGCATGAGAAATTTAAAGGCAGTGGATTCTCATATTCGAATCTGTTCTATGAATATTCTGACATAGTAATTTACATTTTTGAGGAGCCTTCTTGGACTTATATAGGTATAAAAGAGAAAAATATCTGTTATATATTGCCAAGTTTTCGCTAAAAAGAATTAGAAATTTGGTTGCACTTTTTTTTAATTTATTGTGAAAAAATCACTTGAAGTATGTATGGAAATTTAACATAGAGTTTTGTTTTTGCCTTCAACAACTCTAAGTGAAATTTGCGGCACAATCAAATGAAATTTGTAGAAAATCTTTTTTTTTTTTTGAGCCTTCATTTTAGAATAGTTATTTGGTAATTCTTAAAATAAACACGAGATGAAATTAAACCTTGTTAAATTTCGTAAGAACTAGTCCATTGAAATATTTTCTGTAGAATTGAAAATTTATTTTGGATGAAATCGAACTAAAGATATGTCGTTATGTTGTAAAGGTGAAAAAAGGTGCTGCCGCATAGCTCAAATCTATTTCATCGCCTTCAAAGTATTCCTCTTGTGTTCTTTTCTTTCAGTCCTCGAAAGAAACGAAATAATTAGTCACATCACGTTATGGTCTCCAGTCTTTTCTTCATTCCACTGAAATGGTGTCTCCGGAGTGACCTTTTGAATTTAGCTTATCAAATCAGCCGAATACCGTGTTTCTAGAGCGATATTGGTTGATTAATTTTGGAGAAGGACTCGTCAATGCCATTTGCAATTGCACATTTTCATGATGCAAAACCAAAAGTTCGCCTTGTTTTTACAAATAACTTCAACTATAACTTTACCATATTCGTAATACGTAAATAATTTTACTTGCTGACAGTTCGCCCGGGCGAGAGAAACTTACAATACCAAGATAACCAAAGAAAACCAGCAGTATTTGAGCGGGTTTGGCGCGATCTTTTTGGTTTCGTTTCACCTTTGACACGATATTCATCGGATCGTAAACATAGATCCAAGTCTCATCTGCACAAGAATGCCTTTTACAACGGTTTGTTGACTAGAAATAACTAATTTTAACGCCACGATCTTCTTGGGAACAAAATTTCTTGTTTTTGGTACCAAATGGGGTTTGAGGCAAGAAAAAAAAACAATATTTTAAGATGACATCTCTTACTTCGTCTTCAACTCGTTCTCGAAGTTCTGAAAAGCCTGTTAACTGAAGGCTTTCTGCAACATTCCAAACGTTTTCGCTACAGAAACTTTATTTCGTAAACAGAATCGAGTGCAATTTCTTTGATGAACAAAATCACAAACTAAAAATATTGCCGAAATCACTTTTTGCGTCGAACAGTGTATTATGAGGGGCATAAAATCCCAATTTTTATGTAGAGTAATCTTTGAATTTTTGGCTGGTTAATATTTAAGAACTATCCAGCTAAAATGATTCAGAAATACTTCTGCGATATCTTGCATATGTAGAGGCGTTCAAAATACGTACATGTTAGCACTCGATTACCCAAATAAAGTTGAAATGTGGGGGAAGATATCTCCAAAACTATGAAAAATGAAAAAATGGAGAATTGAATGCTTATAAAATTGAGATATTGACTGTCATATCACAATATATAATTTCTTAAGATATTTTCCCTTTAAGCGAGATTTCATTCGCAAGTCACTGGCTTATATGATGAGTTATGTGTAGCAGAATATAACGAATTAGTTCCAACGCTTGCTAAAATAAGATAGAATAAAATGATAAATCATAGTTCAGACAACATTTTAAAAATTAAATAAGGACAGTTCTCGAGATTTTGTTGCTTCAAATATTAAAATTTTAAGCTTTTTAAAGCACACTTTTAGGGATACGTTTTTGTACTCAATAAATACTTTACAGCCGATTTTACTCAATAGAGTCACAATGAAGCCAATGCGTGAAATTGTTGCTTGATTACAGCTTAATGACCGAACATTTTCATTTGGTTTTTTGCATATTCAAAGCTGCTCTGCTCTCCAAAAAGTTTAAGGCTTTAATCAATACCCTTTTGATGAGTACGATTACGGCTAAATCACAAAAATGGTTTCAGATGGTTCAAATTTAAAATTGTCATAAGTGCGTTGGGCGTGGCACATTCTGCCTGGTTTGACTTAAGTTCTTAAAAATATTCGATTTGTTAGTCATTTTTTTCTATTTTCGCTTTGTATGGGAGGTAGATGTGGTTGTGGGTGGAAATACGAGTATGATATTTTTTTGGCATTTGTTTTAGTCTAATCATACAAAATACGCATAAGAAATTTCAAAACCTTAACTTAATTTTTTCTAATTAACGCCGCAGCTTATACGAGTATGAAAATATTCTACTGTGAGTCGTACAAAACCAAGCGTAGCTCAAACACTAATAACGTTTATATTGTGAAATTTGGCATAGATGTCTGTCATAGTGCTACCAATGCTGTGTAAAATGTTTCGCGATTCCATTACACTCGCATAATTTAAATTAAAAACTGGTAATATCACTTAAAAGTGTACTGCAGAATTCTGAATTTGGGTGGATTGCAATATTTGGACGAAACCGATAAAACCAAACCCATCAATACCAAACCCACATCTCTATTTGTATCTGTTGTTGTTTTTTCACACATTACACATTTTCAGCTAAATTGGGCCTAACAGATAAGTTAAACTGTAACAATTGAGTGCGAATCATCATCTCGAGCTGCGAAGCTGTTCGTAAGTTCAAATCCAGTAATTCACAAACATTGTAATTGTCACAAATGCATTCAGTTTTGTGTGAATAAGAAAACTAGAATTAAACACAACGTCACGCACAGCACAGACACGAATCATGAACACAGGCTTGCACATTGTTTAGGAAAGCGAAAACACCACAAGTCTGTGTTCAAATGAAAACTTTGCAATTCACACACAAGTGAGCACGTGCACTGCACGAACATATGTGTTGGCTGCCGCAAGTCCTGGTGAGTATTTATTTACTTACAGTCACACACGTAGACGTGATACGATTTTGAGTGCATGCACATGCACATGTCCTTACAACTGTAAATGTACAGTCGAAATAAATAAATTCCTTTAGATACTTTTTGTTTAGGTGCTTTCTTTAATTTTAGTTGTTCTTTATTTAGTTGGTGTTCTTATTTGTTTTCTCTCCTCTTTCCCCCGTAAATTGAGCCACAAAAGTATTTGTAAACAATCCGTTGAGGTTATGCTTTTTTTTGGTATAATGTTTCTGTGTGCGTGTGTGAACTTTTGGTAAATTTTGCATACTGAAACCTTCATACGTATGCATGAATAAATACTATTGCATACTGGTCACTTTGTGTGCAATCCGAATAAGTTTACCTTTATTTTTTCTGTTTAAATTCACCATCCTTTGGGAATAAAGGTTTTGCTTTTAATATTTAATTATCCGAATGTCAGAATACTTTTTTTTATATTTTGTTTTCTTTTTGAACGACCAAGTTGCAACGTGCACAGACCATGAATATAACAATTAAAGAAGAAAAACTCTCTTTTATCATTAATTTGTAGTATTACGCAAACTATTATAAAAGCGATTAGTTATTCCTTTCCCCTTTTTTACTTGTGGGTGACAAACAGCCACAATTCACATGTTTCCTCTACAAAAGGTACTTTTGTAATAAAGTTACTGGTGACTTATGAAACCACAAATATGAAAATCTCTGCCCTTCTTTATGAGCATTATGTTTTAACATAAAAACTCAGTTATGTTGCTTAATCTATTTAAGGCAATGGACAGTAAAAAGTGCTCGCATTTTCTAAACAAACAAGATGATGGCATCAATTTTGTTTGCAAACTAAGTATATCTCGGTTTAACTCGGTTAACATATGCAAACTATAAAACATAAATGCAAATAAAACATTGTTTATTATTGCAATTTGTTTTCATTTAAAATCTTTCCCCTCTCTTTCCCTTAAAATATGCAATATTCTTTGAATTATATGTATTTTCACATTCATATGAATGAGAGGGAGAGCACGAGTATCTACCACCACCACCTACACACCAACCAAGTCCATTTAACTTTATTCTTATTTCTCTCTCTGTGCGTGTTTTCATATATAGATCTTATGTCATACAAATACACTCGAAAGGCTATAAAACACACATAACTAAATGTGCATTTTAGTGATAACAATAAAAAAAATTAATTAAAATCTATTTATATATCAAATCAAGGCATTATGTGCAAATGAATATCACTGTGTACAATCTTTTAAGATGTAAGAAAATCCTTACATATTAGAAATTGCGCAATAACAACCATGTATACACACATTTTAACTTTTGTGCGTTGTTATGAGCAATAACTTGAACGAGAGCTCCGAATAAACAAAAAATACTCCGAAAGGAGATGCTTAATTAATAAATAATACATACTGATACTTTATATAACTACTAATAGATTATATCGGTATCCGGGAAATATACAAACAGTATTTGCAAATTAGAAAACGGGAAATGTAATTGATTAGGCATTTATTTGCAATAGCCAAATATACAAACAGCACTCTGTCGAATCAGAGGGATTTTAACCGTCCTCCTAAATCAACGATGATGTAACCGATATTTCTGTGACACGTGATCGATTACATTCAACGGCTTGACGTCATTTTTAAAAATCATTACGATTAGTATTTTATTTTTTAAAACAATTATTTTTTGTTATATTGATGTCGCATTAATGCGACCATAAAGAGAAGTGAGTGTCAGCTCATTGAATATGGGATGCTCGCTCTCCATGTCCCATTCATTTGGTCAAATTAATGTAGTATAAAATAAGAGCGCTGGTGGTAATTTTGGCATACAATATGAATCCCCATTTCTTTATCAGATATATACAAAATGATTGTACAGGGTGACCGTCGGGATGGTATACTACTTTGTTTTGCCGCCATTTTGGTAAACATTAGTCTAGTAGTAGACAGTTCATATTTGACAGTCGTGAAGTAGAGGAAAGTATTCGATAAACCAGCGTGTTTTAATCGTTAAAACATTTTATCAAAATCAATCATCGATTACTGTGAAGATGAGAAAGTTACTTGAAATTTTTAGTATAAAAAACGTGTCAACAAGATCTATTCTCTTTCATTTAATCAAAAATTATAAACGAACAAAGTAGTTTACCTTCCCGACGGACACCCTGTGTATTGCAATTTAGAAACTCTTATATTTTTTTTTTTTTTTTTTTTTTTTTTTTTGAGGTAAATTAATTCCAAATTAATTAGTTTTGGGAAGCACTACTTTATTGCGAAGGACTTCATCAGATAGAACAGATCCCATCTGGAAGTCGGTCGAAAAAGGATAGGCCAAACATTTTTGGGATGCACTTGGGTATGATTTATATAGACGACTGGTAGGTAACTGAAAAAAGTGTTCAACATTTGCGACCGTTTTCTAATCTAAGAAAGTATTTACAAGCAGTGAACATCTAGTTGTCAAGGTAGGGGCTTATTTTTGTAGCTCGGACAAGTTGTACTATACGAATGGCTCAACAAAAATTGGAAAACTTTTAGATCAAATGTATAGGGCAGAAAATTATTGACATTAAACTGCAAGATGTTACTGCAGTCTTCTCAAACATTGACAAGGAATCAGTAAAAATAGATCTGGTGGCAAACGAGGACAAAACAAAGTTATTTGCTTCGACGAAAAAATATTCTACTCCTTTGGCACACTTTGTAAACGCTTTGTAAACTATAACTTTGGAGTGGTGGATGAATTTATCTACGTCGGTCCAGCTGTGCATAAAACTACTGATGCCAGCATTTAGATTAAGGAAAGGTTATTGCTTGCGAACAGTTGTTGTTATGGGCTAAGCAAGGAGTATATAATATTTACACCGGAAAATATATATTGTGGGGATCGAAAAATATTCGATGGGCAACGAACAAGAGGGCGACCAATACTCCGTTGGAAGGAATAAGCTTTTAAGATGCTGTTAAAAGTTAGTGTGCCGAATTGGAGAACTATTTTTTATTTGCGCCGTACATTAGGAAAGAATATCTACTCTAAAAATAGGGCTGAAAGGACATTGTGATGGACAATTAAAATTAAGCATTGTTAAAAATGTTCAACAATATGTTTTGCCAAGAATTTTCTGTACCGCTCCGAAACGTTGATAGCTTCTAAATTAATTATAAAGTATCTGTTCTTCTTCTCAAGTTTTGGACTCTTTCACCTAAAGAAGAAACCTCTTTTGCAGCCGACGCCTTTTCGTTATATTATTTGGACAAAACACAACGAAATTATTAGTTGAAAACAGTAAAGTAATGCAGTAAAGTTATTTAATATGTGATTTCACAATATAATTAGAGAGTGCAAAATTACATCTACTGAAGATCACTTTGCGATTTAGGACGATTCATGTATTATTCCAAGGTCGTAGACTGAGGCATGCCGGAGTTCTGAAATTTATGTAACATTACATATATTAACTGAATGATAGATATGTTAGAAAAATGCTGAGGAGGGTCACTTTTGAATTTAGCACCATTGTCAGTAGCGAGACACAGTATCGTGGACGATCTACCGACTCTTTGCCATTCCATTTAAACCACCTACGGTCTGTGCTGTAGATGACGATGTGCAGAACCACCACCCGATAGATGAGCCTGACAGAATCACTTTTTTTTATACCGACATGGTTCATTTTTCTTTTGAGAATATACATTTTTTTTTTTTTTTTTGACAAATTTTCATATTGTTAAAATCCATATACATGGATCACACTTTGCTTTAAATGAACTAATTAAGGGTAAAATTGATAAAATAATGCTGAAAACATCGATTTTTGGACGTCTTTTTAAGGGTAACTTTTTTTTCAAGTGGTGCCACCTCTATCATGATTTCCATAAACACATAGACGGACCTATTTAAATTGATTTTTGCGACGATGAAGAATGTGTGTATTTGAAATGCTAGATGAGTAATTCTAAATACTGTAAATAAAAACAAAGAAATTTGCTTGTATCACTTGAATGTCGCATGGGAGATCTTCCCAAATTTTTGCAAGTTTACACGCATTATATAGGGTTATATAGGGTGGTGCATAAGTTACCCTAAGATTTGATCAGTGAACACATTTTTTGTTTAAGTCTTTTTCTTCGTCTCTTTACAGAATTAACTAAATAATACTTGGGAAATTTATGATGGAGAGATTCAGCACAGAACAAAGAACCAAAGTTGTTCAATTTTACTTTGAAAGTCAGCATTCGATTATTCAGACACAAAGATCATGCCGAAATTTTTTTTCATGTTCGAAATGCTCCTAGCGCTCCAACAATTTACAGATTGGTTGAGCGTTTTGGGCAACAAGGGGCTGTCTGTGATCTTCCGCGTGCTGGAAGACCTCGTGCAGTTCGAAATGAAGTGACCATTGCTGAAGTGCAAGCAAGTATTGAGGAAATCCCCGGAACTTCCACCAGGCGACGTTCTCATCAGTTAGAGATGTCTAGGCGATCTTTGCAAAGAATTTTACATACTCGTATGTTACATCTTTTCCCATATAAGATGCAATGATGATGCACAAGACCGCACTCAATGTAGTCGCCGTTAACCTTACTTATGCGATACCCTTTACATTTTTCGTTTCATATAAAACTACGATTTCGATGAAACTTTTATTTCATTATAATGCTTCGACCTTCCCATTATGCACGAAATACAATGTGATTTAAATGACCGCCTCTGGATTGGTTGCAGTGATGGATCCTTTTGTGGTCGTTTTCGAAAAAATACGGCCCAATAACACCTCCAGATCATAATGCGCATCCAACAGTCACTGTTTCCAGAAGCAGTGGCTTTTCCACAATCACTTGTGGGTTCTTCGAGCCCCATATGCGACAATTTTGTTTGTTGACGCAAACACCGAATGAGAAATGAGCTTCATCATCACTGAAGAAAATTTTGTTCGATTGAAAGCCTACGTTTGAATTACCACTTTTGCAGTAAATTTTAACTATTTTTACGCTTTCTTCGGTTGGTAAACGACTCATATTCGTAAATGGCAAACCTTTCACTAAATAAATAACACTTCAGATGATAGGTATTTAACAGCTGACATCCTTGCCATTTCGGGGATTTTGAAACCACAAAATAGATAACCTTATATTTCTAGATTCACTGAAAGGACCTGTTGTTTAATGATGATTCTGGGCGTCAACCATCGTCACCACA
>JAHXMU010000066.1:567061-595888 GCA_019455685.1 Philornis downsi
GTTATGGCGTTGCCAGATGGGTCCGTCGAATATGGGCAACCCTGTATTTATGTGATATACCAGTGTCACTAGCAATGGATATACATTAACAAACGATGTATGCAATGATTACAATTCTTTCGAAATTTATGATTCAAAAACTCAACTACTTGCAATTTGTATATAAAATTATTCACCCAAAATTAAACAAGACCGCAGAAAGTAGAAATGGAAAAGATTGTTTTCAATTATATTCAGTAATCATAATAAAATTAATGTTGGATATGAATGACATTAGTGATGATTCATTTTCGATCAAATATTTGTGAGTTTGGGTTTTTTTTTTCCTCCAAACTTTTCCAAATACCATGTTTAGCAATTTCAAATGTATTAAAATTAAAAAAAGTATGAAGATAATTCACATTTTCTCGAAACATTACAATTTTAAGTGAGAGCAGATTGTATGAATTGATATATTAATTTCATATATTCACAGTCGCCAAGTCCTTGAACGATTTTGTAATATAATATTTACATTTTGCAAAAATGACAATGAATAAAAAGGAATACGTTATACTAAACCAATATGGTAAAAATATCTAGTAAAGTTTTTTTTTTTTTTAAATAAGTTGTTTATTACAGTTTAATAAGGTAACTACAATTTTTTATAATATTGCCTCAGCGCCAGATTGGCTTTATAGAGGCTAATAGGCAACTAAAACCATTCAAGTAATACCAACAACAAATATTAACATTAAAATATTTAATAATAGGAGAGATAAAAAAAAAATAAATAATAAATTATGTTAGAAGCATTTCCAAATTATCTATCAAATATTTTTTTAATTGGGTTTTAAAAGCTGATAAAAGTGAAGTTTCCTTCAAGTATAATGGCAATTGATTATATTCAAATGGTCCAGCAAATGTAACACGTTGCTTGGTCAACTCTAACCGACAAAACACAACATTTAAATGCATTGCTTGACGGGTTGATCTTTGGGTATATGATATGTTTCTGTGAAAGGATGTTGTAAAGACTCCAATTCCATTTATTGATTTATGAACATAGAGCAGAAGTTGTTGTTTGTATAATCCTTTAACAGGTAAGACATTTGTGGCATAATCTTTATATAAAGAAGTTGTACTGAATCTCATAGGTAGATTAAAAACAGTTTTTAAAGATTTATTCTGTGCCGATTGCAGAGCTTTTAGACAGGTGGTGGACTTACATGCATACACGAAAGGAAGATACGTCAAATGAGAATGTATTAGAGACTGATATAACATTAGCTTTAGCTTTACATTTAATTTGTTCTTAAACTTGTACAAAATTCCAGATCCTGACGATATTTTGGACTTTAGGTCCGTGATGTGTTTATCCCACGACAGATTATAATTAAGACACACTCCTAAATAACGCACGCTTTCTGATTCTTCTATCACATTACCATCAACATGTACGATCATATTTGTATCATTAATAGAAAGTTTTGGTCTAAATCTCACAATTTTAGTTTTACTTGCATTCAAAACTAGTTTATTCACCCTTAGATATTCACATAAAATCGCAGCGTCATATTCTATTTGTGTTTGTAGTACTAAAGTATAATTATAATTATAAAGTAAGCATATGTCATCTGCAAACATGTATAATTTGCCTTTAAAATCTAATTTAGACAAGTCATCAATATATAATTTAAATAATAATGGCCCTAGTACACTACCTTGCGGAACACCACATATTACAACATGTTTATTGCTTTGACTCTGTCCAACCTGCACGAAATGCTGTCTATTTTTTAAATAGTCCTGAAACAATCGCTGTGTCTCTCGAGAAAATCCAAAAATTCCAAGTTTTCTTATCAATATATCATGATCAACTAGATCAAAAGCTTTTGACAAATCGTAAAACACTCCGGCGACACCTCTGTATCCTGCATCCAAACCACTACAAATACAATCAACAACATTAACAACTGCATCTCCAGTACCTGTACCCTTTCTAAACCCGTATTGCCTTTCAAAGACAATTTTATTCACATCGAGGTAAGCTGTGACTTGTTCAAATATCAGTTTCTCAAAAATCTTATCAATAACTGGCAATATTGAAATTGGTCGAAAATTATCAGCCGTTCGTGCATTAGAAAACTTGGGAATAGGACATATTTTGTGCACCTTTAATACGTCAGGATAAGACGATTCTTCAATCATTTTATTATAAATATTTGTAAGAACTTTTGCAATCAATGATTTCCTAGTTAACAACATTTTTGATGAAATTCTGTCATAGCCCGGGGACTTATTTAATTTCAAATAGTCCATAACCCTCTCAATTTGAAAATTATTCGTCCTTTCAAGATCAAAAACTGTCCTAACTGGTATCAAAGTTCTGAACATATTTTCGTCATCATCATTATAGCTTACTATTCTTCTTCGAACTCTCTGGACAACATCAGAGAAGTAATCATTAAGATGCGTTGCTATTTCAACGTCAGTTAATAAAACGTCTCCATTTGCCGTACACAGATTCATATTATCCCGTTGGTTATTTCCCAATTGCTTATTAAGAAATTCCCATAGCTTTCTTATATCTCCATTACATTTTTGGATATTGTTTGAAAAATATGTATTCATTCTATTTCTTTCACAAATTTTAATAATTTTACTAATTCTTTTTAAACGCTCATTCAATGATCTGCTCAATTTATTTTTCCTCCTCGACCTCAACAGTTTGTTTTTATAGTTTTTCAAAGATATTAGTGTTTCTGACAACCATGGACTTATAGCATGCCTTATATTTGTTACTTCATTCACTGTGCTACAACTATTCTGCTCGGCTTGCGATAAAATTTCAATAAGTTTTTTACAGTGATCTGTCGCATTGAGTTCATCCAATGACGTTCCCAATTTCTCATCTAAATAATATCCGAATTTACCATAATCTATTCTACATCTTCTTTTGAATAAAGTTTCTCCACTATATTCATACTTTAAATCACAGATAATTAAATTATGATCAGTAATTTTTGTTTGAATTGAAGAAATACTCATCAAATGTTTTAAATTACTATACACACAATCTATACATGAACCAGTTTCCGCTCTAGTAACTAATTTGTGACAAGAAAATATATAATATTCAGCGAATAAATCGTTCAGATTTCTACTTTGTGTATTTGTCATTAGCAAATCTATATTGAAATCACCTACAAACAAGCATGGCGAATTACCAACATCAAACAACATCTGCTCAAGTTTATGGAAGAATATTTGCATAGTACATCTTTGCGATCTGTATAATGACGTAAAAATCAAAGGCTTATTGTTTATTTTAATATCTGGTAACAACACCATAATGTAATCCAGAAAATCTACACTGTGCCGGCCTATTGTTTGGTATTTTACATTTTGTTTAATATACAAAGATGTACCTCCATAACAATCTCGTCTGCAGCAATGTATGACATTGTATCCCGGTATGGAGTATAACCTTGTGCAATTCACATCAAACCATGTTTCTTGTACAGCAATGATTGTCGGAATCATTGGGAGTTTACATAATTCTGTCTTAAATTGATTAAATTTGTTAATTGAGGAAATACTTCTAACATTAACAGACAATATAATTAATTCATTTGAGTTCAGTCTACTAACATTTTGAATATATGAATTGATATTATGAAAATATTGATTATTCATTATATATATATTAATTATTTAATCAAAAAAAAAAAGAACCAAACATAATGACGAATGGAAATAAAAACATAAGTAAAAAATAAAACCATCAATTGGGAGACCGAAAAGAACCATTATCATCAACATCATCATCAGAGCTTTCGGCATCTTTAGCAGCAGTTCGAATAGATTTCATACCACCTCCAGCCTCTTCACATAGCAACTTGTCAACATCATCCATAGACTTTATTATTATCTGCCTGGTTGTTTCATCTTTCTTCGCATAGATGTTACTACCTCTTGTATATACAAACTTGTATCCCACAGGTTTCAGAGATTTCGCATAGCTCAAAAGTTGAATTGAATCTCGGCTAAGATAGTCGTGAATGTACACTTTCTTCATATCATCATAATTTTTCAGCTTTGACTTCTCATTCATGAACACTCTTTTACTTTCAGTGCTCGTAAACTTTACAACAATTGATTGTCTATCATTAGGTCTTTTATTTTTATTCAAAAAATATGCTTCTGATATTTCTCCTTCACAGACTTTTGCCCCAGCTTTCTTGGCTATTTGTAATACGATGTCAACGGCTTTATCATTATTTTCGGAGGTAACACCATTGATGACACAATCATTCTTCACTCTCTCATCATTTAGAAATTTAACTGATGATTTTAGATATTTAATTTCATCTCTTAGTTTGTTATTCTCCTTTTTTAAACTCTCAATGTTTTTTTTATTCTTGGCAATGTATTTTAGAATTGAGTCATACTGATCTGACATATATTGTATGGAGTTTTTTATTTCACCCAGCTGATTCAATTTTGTTTTGATTTCTCCTAATTCAGCAACCACAGATATATTTTCATCTGGCGCACAAAAATGGCACCTGTACTCCAGAGAGAGATCTTTTACCAATTTATCTATCTCTCTCTTATCTAGTTTTGTGCATTGTGTGTGGAGAATTTTCTCACACACATCACACTGCATAGAGTCATCACTCTCCAAAATTTGTGTTTTGCATTGGCGGCATTTCACATTACTTTTATTGACACTTCTCCTTGCTACTCCCGGCATCTTTCTTTTTCCCCGAAAAAAGTAGTTCTTTTATTTCAGATAAAAGTGGTGCTGTCTCTTTAGCAAGGCGTAATAATACGAAAACAAAAGATTTTAGCTATGATCAACTGCACTGAGATAAAAATGACGTCTAGTCACACGCGGAGTTGCCACAATTTTACCAAAGTTGTTGTTAATTAAAAAAAGGCTCCTTGAAGTCAAGAAGCAAGATTGCCAAAATAATACGATTTCTAATGGAATCGCACGATAGAAGTTAAATAGAAAAAAAACGAAGAATGATAATTGGTATACTCGTATTTGACCTGTGTATGTGTTTTTTCTTCAAATTATGCGATTTCTTATTCATTTATTTCTTCAGTTTATTGGATTGAGCTATATTAATTTTTTTTATTATAATGATGCAATATTTTGTTTCTACTTGTCTAGAAAGCTGTGCAAGGAACGCGAGTATTGGCCTCAAAATTATTGAAAGCTATTTTAGCGTTGGTGGTTATCCTTTTTTGCTAGAAACAGTTTTTCTATCAACGAAATGTCTCAAAATTCTATCTCTGAATAATGTCAGAATATTTCCAAACATAACATTTTGTGAGATTTTATCAGATAATCCAAAATATTTGCTAACATGAAGGGAAAGCATGTCGTCTAGTCTATAGTTAAACTTTACGTTTTTACAGCACTAAATTGAGTGCACATAATGAAATCTTACACACCGTAATTTTTCCTAAACCTACTCTGTAATTGACCGACGCAAACGCGTTACGCCTGGTACCTCCCATGCGATTGGTAAAATCGCTTCTTCACCTATAATTTAAACTTAGGTCAGGCCTAACGCCCTCATCGTTTTTTTCGACATCTGTGTGGATCTATTCAAACTTTGGACACCGTAATTTAGTCCAATAATAATAATTCGAGACTGAAAATAGGCGAAAAATAAATATTTAGACCGTGCTTACAACATTGTATTATATGAAAGATTTTTTAACAAATTATTAAATTATTAAAAGTCTAAATATTTGAAATCCCTGCTGTTGAAATTAAAACACACAAAAAACCACAAACTTATAAGACAAAAAAATAAGGTGAATTTAAATTTTTCTCAAAAGATATTTATATATTCATCAATTTCTATTTTATCTCCTTCAAAATAGTCCCCCTCAGATATAATACACTTGAGCCAGCATTTTTTCAATCCTCGAAGCGATTCGGTTTTTATCCCCTCAATCGTCGCAAAACGCCGTCCTTTAATGGGCCTCTTCTATCTTGGAAACAGAAAAAAGTCGCAGGGGGGCCAAATCCGGTGAATACGGTGGCTGAGGCATGATAACGGTGTTGTTTTTGGCCAAATAATCTCTTACAAGCAAAAACGAGTGAGCGGGTGCATTATTATGATGCAAAAGCCATGCATTTTTCCCCACAATTCCGGGCGTTTTTTCGTGTTGCTTCACGCAAACGGCTCATAGCTTCAAGGCAATACTCCTGATTTGATGCACTACGCCGTGGTAATCGAAGAAAACAGTGAGCAAAACCTTGACATTTGATCGAACTTGGCGTGCTTTTTCGGTCTTGGTTCTCTTCAACTCTTCCTTTGAGACGATTGAGCTTTGGTTTCGATGTCATAACTATATACCCATGATTCGTCTCCTGTTATGACCCTTTTAAGCAAATCTGGATCATCGTTGACGTCAACAATTCCTGAGCGATGCTCATGCAACGTTGTTTTTGGTCAAAATTCAGCAAACTTCGCTGTCACACGCTTCATGCTCAAAATTTCCGAAAAGATTGCATGGCATGAGCCAACCGATATGCCGACATCCTCAACAACTTCTCTAATTGTGAGTCGACGATTATCCATAACAATTTTCTTCGCTTTCTCAAAATTTTCATTGGTTCTTGATGTGTCGGGGCGTCCAGAACGAGCGTCGTCATTCACATCTTCTTAACCTTCTGCGAAAAGCTTGTACCACTTGTATACAAATTTTTTTGACTCAGAGTACTCTCTCCGTATGCCACTGTCAACATTTCAAGTGTTTTTGAGAACCTGATTCCATTTTTTACACCAAATTTGATGCAACTTCTTTAATCCGTTTTCTTCGATAGCAGAAAATCGCCGAACAGGCAAAATTCTTGTCCTATTTATGCCTCTCACAAACAAACTAAACATGCTATATGGATAAAACCGTCAACATATCTTCGAGACTAGTGTACCAACATAGAAAAAATAATAATCGGAAGTATTTTTTGAGCACACCTCGTACAGAATTTCTATCTTAAAATCTTCTACGATAATACAGAGTTATCCATTTTTCGGTTTCAAAAGTAAAGTTAAATAAAATACACACAAAGTTAAGATTTCGATGATACTTTTATTTCAATATAATGCTTGGACCTTGCTATTGTGCACGAAATACAATGTCATTTAAATAAGCGCCTCTGGGCTAGTTGCAGCAGTGAATCCTTTTGACCACGTTTTCGCACTTTTCGGGCGATATCTTGGCAATAAATTGACGAATATTGGTTTTCAATTGCTCCAACGTTGTTGACTGTCTGCGTAAATACGGTCTTTGACGTAGACCCACGAAACAGAAAAAAAACTAACAGCGAAAAATCTCACGAATGAGAGATTGTCCAATTGACGTCGCCAAAACACGAAATTACACTTTCCGAAAACTTTTCAGGCGATAAAGCCAAAATCGGTTGTATTGTGTGTCTCGTGGCACCGTCTTGTTGAAATCACGTATTGTCCAGTTCATAATTTTTAATTGCAGGCCCAAAAAGAGGGTTATCATACGGCCAAAGCGCTCTGAATTGACGATAACGGTTGCTCCAGTGATGTTTTCGAAAAAGTACGGCCCCGTGACACTTCTGCACCATTAGACACATCAAACAAACTTTTTCCAGATGCAATGACCTTTCTTACAATTACTTCTCGATTCTTCGAGCCGCATATGCGACAATTTTGCTCGTTGATGTAACCACCGAGTGAGAAATGAGCTTCATTGCTGAAGAACATTTTGTTTTGTTTTGTCAGTCGGATTTAATTGTTGCGTGAGTTGGACTCTATATAGATGAAGGTGCAAGTCCAAATGCAAAATACTGAGAACGCCATGAAATCGACAAATTTGCATTATCTGCTACACTTTCACTAACAGATGCGTTATTTTCAGCAGTGCATACATTATGCTGATGCACAGGCCTGCAATCATCTGTAAAGCTTCCAGTCTCTTCAAATGTTTTTATAATCTTGCCAATTCGTTGCACAGTTGCAAATAGCGCCCACGTTTGAATCATCACTTTTGTAGTAAGTTTTAACTATTTTTACTCGCTCTTCAGTTGTTAAGCGATCCATATTCGTAAATGCCAAATCTTTCACTAAATCAATAACATTTCAGCTGACAGGTATTTAACAGCTGACAGCCTTGCCAGACCGACGGTTTTGAAACTACTAAATGGAAAATCCTGTATTTGCTCAAGATTGTTTTTACATTATGAGTTGCTAACATCGTCATCACTTGTGTACCACCTACATATCTTGTAACATTCCCATGCTGGCGTCAGAAAGATACCGCAAACACAGCTAAATGATTCCATAAAAATGGGAAACTCGTATATATAATAATATTTTAAAAATTCAATTGAAATCTGCTGAAAATAATCAAAATAATTGTAGATATTTTATCACTTGTACCTTTGTTGCTGTTAATTACATCAATTTTTGTTTTTTTCCTTTCATTTCAGGTAAGATTTGCTTTGTTGCCACTTTGCCGCTTGATGAAAAGCCCCATAAACGTCATCGGGTAAATATTGGGAGAAACCGAAACATATTTTAAAGCGCTCGCTAGAGAGGCATTAAATGGAATTTAATGGATATTTCTTCAGCAAATATTGATCGTCTCATAATGTGTGTAATACTCGTGTAATTTTATAGAGAGAAATAGTGTGTTACAGGGTCATCCACAATTTTATTCTGAAAGAGGTGTGCTAACATACTTTTCCTATGAACATACTTTTCAAAATTATAAAGAGCCCAAGAAGACGCTTTTCAATGCGGTCCACATCACTTTTCAATACGAATGGTGAGTGCAAAAATTCAATTTAAAAATGCTTACGGGGATGATGATTTCTAAAATGTTAGCGAGTAAAATAGTCGGCGGCTTGAAAATAGTCGGCAACTATTTCAAGCAGAGTATTGAGTTGGCCGCAAGCTTTTCATCGGTCACCTTGGAATTTAGATTTAGACTTTAGTATTCGGCGATGGTACCAGTTTGGCCAGTACGAATACTGCACAAATCCGTTGCTCACTTTATCTTTAAATGGACACAATAATTTTTTGAATGTAGTTTTAACCATTTCCTCGATGGCAGTAAAAGAATGAATTTCATAAAGTGTTTTTTACATCGTGCGCATACTCTCAAAGGAGTACTTTCACAGTTCAAACTTTAGCTATGTGAGCTGGGAGATGGCACCAGATTCTCCTGTTTTATTCTGTTTTTACTTAAACATGATAACACGATAAATATTAGATACGCAACGAAGTTCCCGCTGTTTGCCAATAGATGGCACCAGCTGTAAGTGCTAGTCGATTCTACCATAACCTGAATGTCAGGAGCCAAGCTTCAGGCATATGTTAAACTTGCCGCTTCGACACACTAGCGATTTTCGTCATATTCTTTTGGTTGTGTGAATATGTATAATTTTGTGCCAAATAATCGTCATATGCGGAAAATATTGATTTTCTTTTTTCAATCGAAGAAAACGGTGGCTGAAGCTCATCGAAAGCTTCAAAATATTTACAGAAGTGGTGCTTAAAGTGAAGCAACGTGTTGAAATTGGTTCCGTCGCTTTAAAAACGGTGATTTTGATGTTGACGACCGTTCGCGTGAAGAAAGACGAAAAACCTTCGAAGACACTGATTCGACGGCATTGCTTGATGGGAATCTGTGTCAAACGCAGTTAGAACTTGCTTTAGTGTTAGGAGTTACTCGCCAACCCATTTTCAAGCGATTGGATGCGTTGGGAATGATTCAAAAGCAAGGAACTTGGATTCCTTATGAGTTGAAGCCTAGGGACGTTGACGTCTTTGTTTTTGGTTGTGAACAACTGCTTCAGCGACAGAAAAGGACGCTTTTCTTTATCGTATTGTATCGGATGATGAAAAATTGATTCATTACAACAATCCAAAGAAAAGGAAGTCATGGGGCTGTGCCCGGTCATGCTTTTACGTCGTCGCCTGGGCCGAATATTCACGCTGTGAAAGTAATGCTCTGTATTTGGTGGGACCAGGTCGGTGTTATTTATTACGAGCTGTTGAAACCGAGCGAAACCATCACTGGGAATTGGTATCGACTTCAATTAATGCGATTGAGCCCACAGTACGCGGAGAGGCACGGAAAAGCGATTCTTTAACATGAAAACGCGTGGCCTCACGTTTTTAAGCCCGTTAAAACCTACTTGAAATGGGAAGTCTTACCATATCCGTTATATTCTCCAGATATTGCGTCTTCCGCATCTTCAAGCCTCAAAAGATGAACAGTTTTACCACGATGGAGTTCAAGCTTTTCCAGAAAGATGGGAAAAAGTAATAGCTAGCGATGGGCGATACTTTCAATGAATCATTTGTAAACATGTTTTCAAAATAAAGTTGCATTTTTGTACAAAAAAACAAAAAGCGAGAACTTAATTGCGCTCCTAATAATAAAATCATGTTATTCCTTGATCAGAAGAAAACATTGTAATATGTGCCCACCTTACAATTTATAGATCTAATTTATACGTGTACACTGTTTTAGAAGTTCTTCTTCTATCTAAATCCCACCTGAATTAGAAGAGGATGTTGATGGATGAAGCTGTAGTTTTTTTTTTATTATCGCACACGATTTGAATGTTCGTCGCACATAACAGCGTCGTACTGCTCCAAACAAAACATGAATTTCCTCTTATGTAGAGACTTGGATTTGCAACTTCTCATTTTGTAGACAATGATATGTTTTATGTGGCAAATCCCACCCCACCCTCGTTGCTTGGGCGTCGTTACACAGTTTGGGTTTTTATGAAAATCATAAAAAGAGCTGTTACAAAGTTGCTGTCGTAAATCGTTTATTTTATACGTTATCTCCAAGTTATGACAGTCTAAAAATTGTGTTGTGATCATTTGTCACTCCGTTGCACCTAAAAGACAATAAACATTTTGAAAACGTCACTTTGGAATAATTTCCAAAATAATGAGAAATATGTGTCCTTGTTGCACAGAAAGTACTCGTACACTACTCTGTCGCTGCTTTTTCTTTTGCTGATTGTGTCATTTCATCCAACACATTTATTTCGCACATGTAAGCGTCCAAAACTGTGAAAGGAAAACAATACGTTTGTGCTTCGTTCATAATTTGAGCCTGCTTTTAAAAACAATGAGTAGTGAGTGTCATAACATCATTCCGCGCAAAGAACAACTCAGAAACACCAGCTAAAATGCAAACAGCATGAAAAATTGTCATATATTAAAAATTGTTACATGTACTCTAGAAAGGATACAATTTGTGCCAAAAAAAAACAAAAGTGGATGCGAGAATCTTAATAGCAATTGACAAACAGAATGCGAAGAGTGAGAGGTGCATTCAAGGCAGATAAATAGTATGAAAGACACGGGATACAGTAGCAGTAGTAGCAACAAACGTCTATATGTCTGTTGAGTTGTCTTCGAAATTTGTACGTTCTCGTTAACATAAATCGTAGAACATCTTCCACGGGCAAAATGTTTGCATTCATACTCGTATCCACAGACTCTGATAATGTTATTACTCCTTTTAGTGTCACATGAGTCCGTATGTGTGTGTGTGTGTGTGCGATTGTGTATGGGAGATGTTAAGCACATAACTTTATTTAGTTTAAAATTCTTTTCAGCTCTCACTCTTGCTTTGACGCAATAACTTTTAGGTAATCCTCGTCGTATCAGCATGAGGGCGAAAGTTTTAAAGCTTTCCATGTGCTCACATTGTAAAAGACATTCATGTACAGAAGAATGCGTTTGCATTTCACCGCCAGCTGTATCAGGAACATGGGTTGCATTGGCAGCAGTTGCAACATCACCTCCATATCTGTCGTTGCCATCACCGTCTCTCATCACAGACAGTAACAATTCCGTTTCCTGCACCACATACATACGTATTATGCTTCCACACACTCGTATACGGTTGTGTTGATTTCCCGGTGTGCGTTAGTGTTAGTACTGCACTTCAATAGCAAACAACTTGCATCGTGCAGCGAACAATGAAATAACAATAAAATAAATATATAAAAATAGCAGTTTTACTTCAAGTTTTAAGAATAGTCAACATTTCCGCTGCATTGCGAGTCTGTTAATGAAAGCATTTGAATTTGTTCATTTTTTGTGGCACTCCGTGCGTCACTTCCACCAACACTAACAACAAAATGTCGTGCATTTGTATTTAGATTTTTCTTTTATAGGTTTTGTAACACATTTTCACATTTTTCTCTTCATGAAAACAAGAAAAAGTTGTGTTTGAATATGCCTGAAGCAGTTATTGCAAATGATGCTGAAGAAAAAAGGAGTAGAAAAGTGTACGTGCATGCACTTCTTGGCGTCAAGGAGTTTCAAAGTGGAATAAAAGTAAAATTCTCCCGCGGGTGCACATTTATTACTCTATTCATTCGTAGGAAGAGGTTAAAAGCCATAACTGGAATTTAAAATTTCATCAAATCAGCTAAATGTTTTAGTTGTTACATGGAAATTTTATTCCGAAAAAATTAAAAATAATTATATACGGATAATGTTTTAAAAAGTGCGAATGGGATTGTTGGCAAATGGAGGATATCTGCATGATCGTTTTAGTAAATTTTGGACCAACGATTGTTTTCTTCACGGTCCTTTGAGAAAATCCTACAAGTACTTAGCAAAGACAAGTACTTGAAGACAATAAATTTGCGCAATAAATTTGCGAAATATTGTTGAGCTATCTAACCAATTTGGTGCACATTTTGGGTGATGAAAAGGAAGAAATTGTATTGAAAATTCAAATATTTCATCCAGTTATTTACCTAGATGGCGAAAAGAATAGACATTCTCACTTATTATTGGCCGCACATAGCAAACAATCCCAGGCGCTTTCTTATTCTGCGGCGCATCTCCAATTGTTTACAAAATGTTTTGACAGTCCTCGTCCTTTCAATGAGGTTTTGATCGCCCACTTCCGCTCCTTCCACCGAGTTTGCGCTCCAAAGAATACAGATCTTGGCTCATACAATACCACTACTCTCCTAGCAACGATAGGTCCACATATTTTCAGAGCACTCTACTCCAAACATCCTCAGAACTGGTTCATCCGGTTGTGTCAACTAAGGATTCAGTGTCCTAGGGGAAGATATAGGGAATTAGTGCCCGGTATAGGGCAATTTGCTCCACTTCTCACCTGTCCATGCGAGTCTACTGAAACTTTGCTCGCGTATTTTTTCCTTCTTTTTAATCCTAGGCTAGGATGATCTGTTGACGCAGCTTTGAGTACCTTTTATACAAAATAGTTCCATTAGCTAAAAATAAGCCAAACTTAATATTTTGTAGAATTTTGTAGAACTGTGTTTTGCATTCAACATTTCATGGGTGAGAAGGTAGACAGATGGGTTTTTTTTATTCCACATAAGATTACAAGTATTAAGAGTTTCAGATCGATATCTAACTAATACGTCGCATACTAATACGATAATATGACATAACAAAGAGGTATTTATAAGACAGTTCAACCGTCAGAAATGTCTGTATTGGTTAGAATTAATGTGGTCGTTTCTATGACACAAATAATTTGATTTGTTTGTTGTGATTGTTATCTACTTCAAGGATATTGTTTCATCAACGCACTTCAGATGACAGGACTTGTCAAAGCATATTTGTTTGTGAATGCGAAAGCAGGAAATGAAACCTAGAAATGTCTCGTTTGTATTAGCAAAAAACTCTAATATTGTGTCGAAGTCAATACAGTCAATTCGACTTTCCACAATTGTAACCAATTCGTAGAAATATTTTTAGACTTCCATAGCAGTACATAAATACTGGGTGTCCGCCGGGAAGGTATACTACTTTGTTTTGCCGCCATTTTGGTAAACATTTGTCTTGACAGTTCATATTTGGCAGTCGTGAAGTAGAGACGTCGCAAATTTATCATGGAAAAATATTCGATAAACCAACGTGTTTTAATCGTTAAAATATTTTATCAAAGTCAATTATCGATTACTGTGACGATGTTACGTGAAATTTTTGGGAGAAACAACGTGCCAACAAGACGCACTATTTATCGTGTAGTGAATGATTTCAAAGAAAGAGAGTCTGTTGCTAATGGGGCCGAGCATGGACCACAACGTACTGCAAGATCGGCTGAAAACATTACTGCTGCTCAAGAAAGTGTTCAAAACAATCCATCAACCTCAATTCGACGCCGTGCTCAGGAGCTTGGTCTTCAAAGAACAATTTTGGTCACAATTTTGCACAAGGATTTGCATTTATTTCCATTTAAGATTCAGTTGACACAAGATCTTCTTCCACAAGACCAATAGGATGTTACAACTCGCCCATGACAACCTCGATTTTCATGAAAAAATCATAATGAGTGACGAGGCACATTTTTATTCGAATGGATATGTGAATAAACAGAATAGTCGGTTCTGGGCAATGGAAAATTATTCATCAGTCACTTTTGCATCCATTAAAAGTGACAGTCTGGTGTGCAGTTTGGCCAGAAGGAATCATTGGAATCATTACTTCTTTGAAACTGATAACGGCGTAACGGTAACTGTCAATGGAGAACAATGTCGTGATATGATTGAAAACGTTTTAACGCCACATCATCGACAAGATGGTGCCTCATCGCATACAGCCAGGATTACGATGGAAGTACTGCGAGACATCTTCCGGTAAAAAGTTATTTTAAGAAATGCTGATGTTGATTGGCTCAACGGTCGCCTGATTTGACTGCTCAGGACTTCTTGGGGGAATATCTGTGTTCTTGTGGGGATATCTGAAAAGCAAGATTTATGCAAACAAACCAGAAAAGCTTGAGCAACTCAAACAAAATATTCGTGATGAAATTAATGAAATACCACTTGAAATGTGTGAGAATGTGATGAAAAATGTGATCAAAAGCGCTCGCATTTGTGAGGCTAACAGAGGCGGACATTTATCTGATATTGTATATCATACATAATTGCCGACATTAAGTAAAACATTGATCAATATAAGATCGATTCTCTTTCATTTAATCAAAAATTATAAACAAACAAAGTGGTATACCTTCCCGACGGACACCCTCTATTTCTATAAGAAGTCATAACCTTTTATTATGTTGAATTGAAAGGCGTTTTTCATATATGTGTAATTTGGTATATTGTATGAAGAAGAAATTATACGGTTTATGTTTGCTTGCTGTTCTGCCGTACTAATTACGGTGCAAATAATGTAGGATTCTGTAATTTGAGAGGTTTCCCGCCGAAATTTAAATTTTATATATATACATATTTTTATTAAAAAGAACTTGTAGTAAAGTAGTTATCCCTTCAATAGGAACTGTAAATGTTAAGTTTCGGAAAGCAATTCTACACGTATCATAACTTTATCTTAGTCATCTTTTAACGTACTAAAGTCGTCCCCTATAATAGCGTGGATGACATCTAACCTGAAGATTTTTTCGAACCTATTTCTGGTTTTTTACTTTTTGAAAGTATTAGAGAAGAGAAGTGCCAAAAAAACTTTAAAACCAAAATGCTGACATCATTTCCCGAAAAAATACGGAAACGATATTCTATCGTACGGACTTATTAGATTAAGATTAAGAAGGAACCATGAAAAGCGAACTATTCCACAACTATTACCGAAATTACTTCTTTTTTTTTGTTTTGGAATGCTGCCAACTACAAGATTTGATTTCCACTTTGTCGTTTGTTTTTTACTACATAGAATGTTTTTCAAGAATTCGATAGTTTATATTGGATTACCCCAATAGTTCTTCTACATCTCTGTATACATAAATTTCATTATTTGCGTATAATAATTGTATGAAATGCAAACATTTAGTCACTGCAAAACAACATACGACACCACATTTATCAAATCGCACTCCACTTTTCTACGCTTTCTTTGTTTCGCTGTTCGCTTATTAAGGTTTCACTGTCACTCATGCCGCTGGTGTGAACTACTCGTTAATATTGTCTGTATGTATGCGTGTAAGGTAGTCGGTCGATATTGAAGGAAGCGGAAGCTGTTATTCTTAGAACTTGTGGGAGCTGTAACATTAGCGAGTGCTTCTCATATGTGTGTCAGACCATGTACACAGTTACACAAAATACATAACCGAGCGGGCGTACACCCACGCACACAGAGTCCTGGTACAGGATACATTTATTGCGGCTATAGTTAGATTTCATTTCAAAATTCATGTAATACGTGGGTCGATGGATAAAAGAAAAAAAAACCAAAACTATACTCGTATATATTTGAAATAAGCGTATTTTCTCTGTGGGTCGTGATGATTGAAGTTTTAGATTGGATGTTCGGCGGCTATAATTTTAATGATATTTGTAATTCTAAATGAACCAAATGCTTTATATAGTAGTCACTTGTGCTAACAACACAATCAGTAGTTTTAACATTTATTGCCGTTGCGATATTCTTATTTAAACTACTGATAAAGGGAAAACGTTTTAATGTGAAATTTGGGTTTGTCAGCTACTATTGCAGTGATAGTATGTGTTGTTTGATCTTGAAACCACTGAAGATATCGAAATTTTCCACTGTAGTTATACCTCAATAAATATACACGGTTATCCATTTAGTGGTTTCAAAACCGCCGGTCAGGGAACGCCGTCAGCTGTTAAATACTTGTTATCTAAAGTGTTATTTATTTAGTGAAATGTTTGCCATTTACGAATATGGATCGTTTAACAACCGAAAAATGCATACGAATAGTTAAAGCTTACTACAAAAGTGGTGAGCACTACAGGGTGATTATGATCGTCATAATCGACCTACTGTGCAAGGAATTGGCTAGATTATAAAGACATTCAATTCAATGCGTTATGGCCGCATGATAATCGACTTTTTGTGGCCTGCAATTGAAGGTTATAAATTGGACGATGTGTGATTCCAACAAGACGGTGCCACGAGCCAAAAAACACAAACGATTTTGGTTTTATTGCATTAGAAGTCTCCAGAAAGCGTAATTTCACGTTTAGGCGGCGTCAATTGGCCACCAAGATCATGTGATTTGACGTCGTTAGACTTTTTGTGGGGTTACGTCGAAGACTGTGAATACGCGGATAATCCCTAAACGTTAGCGCATTTAAAAACCAACAATCATCAAGTTATTATTATAAAATGTGGCCGAAAATCTCATTCAAGAGGATCCACTGGCAATGTCCAAGCATTGTAATGAAGTAAAAGTTTCATCGAAATCATAGCTTTAAGTGTGTTTTATTTAACCCTACTTTTAAAACCGAAAAATGGATAACCCGGTGCTTTATTGGTTATAGTTTTGGTTTTGATTCTAAATGTTAAACTCCTATCAAATTTTATTTCATTTCTACTTTACAAAAGTTTTCTGTTTTGGTTATTAATGTAAATTCTAAGTCGAAGTTTTAGGGGTTTTATTTTCATTCTATTTTCTATTTCGCAACGATTTTTCCATCTACTATTAATTGCACTGCTTCGTCACAACTAAGATGCAGTGCAAGAATCACAAAACAAACCGCAACAAACCCTATACTAATCCGTTACCCATTTTCGAAGTTTGTTTATGTGCATAATATTTGGGAAAACGCAAAATTTTGAAACGGCTGTTGGGCCTTCACAGATAAATATTGAGTTTAAAATTATTACTGCGTCAAAAAAGTGAGACCAGTTTGCAGTTCAATTTCCTCGAGTATATCGAGCTTCAGAGATATTTTGTTTTCTGAGTTTGTGGCACCGTCACCGACGTTTGTGACAAATTTCACGTCATGGATGTCTTTAGTGTACTACTCAAAAAGTGATTCCGAGTGGTTGTGAACAAGAAAATTGCATTACATTTTGATTACACAATGGAATTTTTGCTGCAGCAGCATATAGAATGTTGTTAGTTAATGTCATATTCTTTAGTTTTGTTTGGGTTTTCACCCAGTTGTATAAAATTATCAACGTTCACGCAGCGTAAAAGAAGAATACGCTCTTTGTTCGTTAAGAAAATTAACTTGTGTCCGTTCCCGTTTACTTCTTAGTATCTCTGAGCTAATATCATAAACGAAAGTGGGTAAAATGAAGCTTTCGGTGAATGCCGTACCAGTCGTGTTTAGTGCAATTTTCCATATTATCATTTCCATAAGAAAGTTAAATGATTCACGACACAGGCTACCAGCCGGTTCAAAACATCATTTAGTGTAAAGTGGATAAGTGAGATCTTTGTCTGTGTTTACTCAGGACTTTTGGTATCTTTTTTTCCAAAATATGCATTGTCAGAGCGTGACAGTTCAAAAATGTTGCCTGACCCACATCGTGTTAAGGAGCTTCGCCAGCGGTCTTAAGAAACACTGCTGGCGTGCGATCCGCATCCGATGCTTTATTGTTCTTAAGGTGTGATATTTCTATTCCGGTTTTGCGTTCGACGTCGTATTCCCGTGACACCAAGCGGTTGAAAGCTCAGAAGAAATCGAAAATTGATTGAAGGCTAAGGAAGTTGGTTGTTATGGTCTCGTTATAAAAAAAATTGATATTTATTTTCTTACGTAGCTGATAAACTCAGTTTTCTAATTCTACAAGTCATCCCCTTATAAATAGAACAGAAGAAGTGTAACATTCTGGCCAACTTTAGTCATAGGCTAAGTTTATATCGAAATAGCTTTACTGAAAACGACATTTATTGTGTTAGTCAACTTTTAATGAGATAAATCGGATGCACTTTAAATGAAAATGTCAAAAATGTCAGAGCAAATCTGCTATTTGCATACACATTACAATGATCACTCTTTCATTGCGATCGCAGTTTTCTAGTCTAATAGACGTTCAGCTGGATGCAAAGTCATCTATATTGGTACTGGCACTAATATGCTTTTAAGTTTTTTATTTTTTTCCTTAGATCACTTACTAAATGTTATGGTTAAAATTAAAAACACTGTTTCCGGTTTTCTTGGAGCAGTTGTAAGAAAAACCTCATAGACGAATGACGAATTCAGGAGTTGTTAAAAATAAATTCCTTAACAATGATTATATTTATTTATCGCACTCTCCAAAGCACGATATCCGAAAAACTGGAGTTACTTGGAAGAAAGTAAAAACCTTTTCGTCTCATCATTCCTTCAATGTGCCGTGTAAAAATGGCTACTTTCTGTACTATTCAGAAAAATCTGAAATTCTGACTGAAATTTCAGAGTATTTGAAATAAATTGTAATCTAATATTAGGAAATGAAATAAATTACTTCACTACATGATTTGTTAGTGAGCATTTCACATTTTCGTTTTTTAATTCCCAACGAGATTTTAGCATCTCATCAAACTAAATTTTCACACGAAAACCTTTTTTTTTTTTTTGTTTCAATGTTGCCATATCATTGTTGATGGAAGTTCGAAATGATTTTCGTTTCAGCATTCATTAAAACTTTTTAATAAGCTTTCACTGGCTGTCAAGAGAAGAGGGTATAATAGAGTGGGAAGTGTGCTTTCATTCATACGTTATTATACGATGGAGAAAGTATTTTATGTGGCAACTAATTGAAATAGCAAAACATTCTGCACTTAATTAGCTGACAAATTTCTGGAGTTTTAGAATATGAAAAAAAAAATCGTGTAATTACACATTCATATATTTTTGTCAATTTTAATTCTATTCAAAGTTCTGCTCCATTTTAGCACTCACAATAATCACATTTTTGTTGATGTGACAAACTAGAGGGAACCTTGAACTAAAAATTCATCCAACTTCAATTAAAAAGATTTAACTTCAATTCGTTGCACATATCCAACGTTCCTGTAGATGCAACTGGCAAATATTAAGAATATGGACAAATTTGTAGGAAAGTAAAAATTGTATGTGTTGCTTTTCTCATCTAGAATGGAACGAAGTCTTACCCAACTTCCCCATGAAACATATTTGTGCGTGCGTGTGAGGCCATGAGCGAGTTCGGGATATCTCTGTCAATATATTGTCGCTTTTTCGAGGATACAAAAAGAGGAATAATGATTCATACAAATCCTTCCAGCACTTTGCTCACAAAACGTGATTCATGTCATGTTACCCATTTGTCGTATTCCAACAATTTTCTAAGCCTTTCAACACTTGTGCTCATTTGAGTTAGGGAATTCACGTCAGGATTTCGTGGAAATTTAGAGAATTTATGTTTGTCAGCTGGAGAGTTTTCTGCCAGGGAATCCGTGGAAGTTTTTAAAAGCATTAATACTAGAGAAATGCCGTAACATTTTTCTTATTTGCTAATTGTTTGTAATACAAGTGTTGGTTTCCATATTTTGTTTTTATATCACATAACACCCAATAATAAATATGAATTTATAAGCATAGCAAAATTTATTAAAATGTCTGAATAGACAGTTTTTTTAAGTTCTGTCGAGAGTTTTTCTTTTCCTAAATGATGCAAATTATTTTGAGTTGCATTATTAGTTCTCGGATGTTAAATCGCAGTCACTTCTTAAGCGATATTTTTGCATTTGCATTTTTGCAACAGAAAACGATTTTTAATGCAGCACAAAAAATACGGGAAAATATGAATAAAAAAGGATGGGTTTTTCTTTATCCAAGATATGTTTATTTAAAAAGTCGATTAATTGGACAATTACTAATATGCTCACTACTAATATATAATAAATATACGGCGAATTAGTGAAGCTCCGAGTCCTAATATAATTAAAATATGGCTAAAGCGTTTTGAAGAGACCGGTTCAACATTTAAACCACAAGCAAATGGTCGCCCAAGAACATCTACGACCGAAGACAATGTTGAGAGAGTTATGGAGTCAGTACGAGGAAATCCACAAATGTCGACTCGCAAGAGATCGTCTGTCTTACAATTATCACGACGAAGTTTGCAACGAATTTTAACATTGGATCTTAAACTGCATCCATATAAGCTGTAATTAACACAAGAATTGAAAGAGTCTGACTTCATAGCAAGGCTCGCATTTGCTAATGAAATGCTTAATCGATTTTCCAATTTTGACAATATCCTTTTCTCTGACGGGGTTCATTTCCTTATGAATGGGTTCGTAAACCGCCAAAATTGTCGTTACTGGAACAGTGAAAATCCCAAAATCAAACACCAGAAACCATTGCATAGTCCTAAAGTGGCAGTATGGGCAGCAATCTCTGGCAGAGGAATAATTGGTCCTTTTTTCTTCAAAAATGCGCGGGGCCAAAACGTCACGGTTAATGCGGAACGCTATGTTGAGATGTTGGACGGATTTTTGGCTCCAGAAATTGAAAGTTCAAGAATAGTGGATTCCAGAACTTGGTTCCAACAAGATGGAGCTACCTGTAACACATCAAATGACTCCATGGCGGTGGTGAAGCAGATGTTCCCTGGCAGACTGATTTCGAAAAGAGGTGATATCCCATGGCCCCCACGTAGTCCAGACTTGACGTCTCTTGACTTTTTTTTGTGGGGATACCTCAAACACAAAGTCTACAGTAATAATCCAAGAAACATCGTTCAGCTCAAGGAGAATATCCGTGGTGAAATGGCAGCCATTACACCAGTATTACTGAAGAAAGTTTTCAATAATTTTCGTTTGCGGTTAGAGGAGTGCCGTCGTAGAGAGGGTCACCATTTAGATGATGTTATTTTTAAAAAATAAACTCCATTTATTACTCTACAATGCCTTAAATTTATTTTAACCATACCTTTTGTATTTATTTTTAATCTATTTTTTAAATATGCAAGTTCTACTGCGCCACCCTGTATAATAGTTTCGTTTCTTTGCACAGACAACTGCAGTAATTTGCGCTTGTTTGTAGAAAATAAGCCTAAAGCTAAATTCCGAAAGGTAAAAACGTTTCAAAAATTCTTTCTCTGGAGTTTCAGAATCACTAAGAATCACTTCATTTAGTTTTTACATTAAAAATCCAAATAAGATATTTCACAAACTTTATAGTTTCATTTTAGATGTGGATCAAAATTAAAGATACTTGTATTTTGAATCGGTTAACATTCACTTGTTTATAGTTTTGGTTCGGATACCAGAAGCTGAAACAACGCAATTAGTTTGATTTACTTTCAGTAGCGGTCTTTGGTGAGCATAAATTTTGGCCGATCAAGACAAAATATAGCCTATGATTTCATGCTGGGCGATATACGCGTACTGCAAAAATGTCATTACAATCCGTTCAATAGTTTAGAAACCTATTCGGAACAAATTTACAAACATGCAAACATTAAAAAAAAAAAAATTGTATATATATATATAGGTTGATTTTTTAATCGTAGTTTTTTTTTAAATCGAATAAAGCACTCAAATTTGCATCATATGTAAAAATGTGTTATTGGAATCGATAAATTGGTCTTTGCCATGTAATTTTTAAAGATAATTTCATGTAAATGTTGTCCGCGGCTCCGTCTCAAAGTGTCCATTCGAAATTTCCAATTTCTCGTCACTTTTTCGAGCATATCGGCCTGTATTCTACGAATAACGCGTGTTATGTTATCCTGTAAGGCTTCAATACTGTTCGACTTGTCGACATAGACTAACGACTTGACATAATCCCACAAGATATAATCAAGAGGCGTTAAATCGTAAGATCTTGGGGGCCAACTCACAGGGCCAAATCGAGAGATAAGCTGCTCACCAAATTCATGGAATGTTGCACCGTCCTGATGAAACCACATGTCGTGTCACATGTCACCTTCAACTCAGCCAATTAAGGCAAAAAAAATTCCTTGTGGTTGAGTAACACATGCCCAATCGCTGAGAACGGAGACAAATTGACATTTCACGATCGCCATTAACACTGGTCGCTACGGCTGCAATATTTTCTTCGGTACACAGTCTACGCATGCGAGTCAATGGTTTTATGTCCCAACAAAGTAAATTTGGTGGGAAATTTATTTATCCTAAAGTATTTACTGCAGTCATATAGCATTTAGTTTTGTGAATAACATATGAAACCGCAGGCTCTGACATTCGTAAATATGTAATAACTAATTCATCGAGAGAATTCATCAAAACAGTGTCATCAAATTTTGCATTTTAAACTTATTTCATTTCTTTTTTAGTTAAAAGCTCTGTTGAACATCCATATATTTCAAATTCCAAGAAAATAGTTTCCCCGTTTTTTGGATAAACAATAAAATCTGGGAATTAGTTTCCCCAAAACTCATAACTTGAGCATTAATGGTTCTTAGGCAATAAAAACTGAAATGCTTTCTGCGCGTGAAAACGAAAATAAAATAAATACAAGCTAAGGATGAACAAAATAAAATGAAAAAATATCTTACATGTATTTGGATATGAGCCTGTGTGTCTAAATTAAATTATGCCCAAGTGTGCGTACATGATATTGGTACGTGCAAGTTTATGTGTGTGTGTACATATTTGGGTCCCTTACAAACATTCATATTCATATTCAAGCCACTCTATAGCCACATTTGGTCTTATACAAACATCCTTCTTTGGTATCGTCACAATCTGTATTCCTTCTCCTTACATGTTTGTTTAAGTAACGGCAACATTGACATCGTCATCAGGATCGACATCATCAGCATCATCAGCGTGATTCTATTCAAGTGTAGAGCAATTCCGAGTGCAATTTAAAGATTAAGAGGATTTCAACAAGAGCATTTCATATGTTTGCGTACAACAAATGGAACACATGGACGCTTGTGCGCCTACAAAAGATAAGACCTCACATGCCAGACTGGAATTGGTAGATGTGATAAATTTAACAAACAATTTTACTACACTCCGCAAATAAAATAAATTTGTTGATTAAGAGTTTGTATGGGCTGGTGAAGAAACAGACGCATTTGTTTTGGTCTAAGTGGGAATTATGATCAAACGCCTAATTAGTGCAGTGATGAATGACTTGTTTACGTGAACAACTGAATAATTGAACTAAATAATAACGATATATTTTTCGCATTGAATAATCTGTACAATGAATGATGATGTAACCCACTTGGATAGTTAAGTGATTGGAAAATTTGTATGATTGATAATAATTGATAATAAATTGAATGATAGTGAAAAATGTTCCCACGTTTCGCGTAGGAAATATGGGTTAAATTCACCCATTCACATATACGTAATGCCATTTTCTTGAGTAACTGAACGGAATCTGCTGTTTAACGACGATTATGGACGTCACTCAGCGGAGTACAGAATGTTGTTCAAAATCAAAACTAGTCAGCTATCAAAGCATAGACAAATAATTGTTTTTCTTTGGACTCATCGCTCTTTCTCTTACAAATTGCATATTGCATATGCTTATATTAAATTCAGGCATAATTTGTAAAAGCATTGACTAATATAGACTGTATTATTAGAGCAATTTTACATACGTCGTTTCGTAATTTCATACAAATGCCTTTACATTCTGAAATATTATTCTTACTATATCTTTTGAAATGTCTGCAAGAATCTACTAAAACTTGGCATACGATAATTTTCTCCTGAGTTCTATCTTAGTGTCGTAATTCTTATTATTTCTCATATACGTAAAATCGCACATTAATTGGATTTAAATGCTTAATTTATATGAAATTTGAACAATTGCAATATTATCGCTTAAAGCTGCTATAGATAGTGGGACAGTTAACCCAAACCAATCGGAATAATTTTCCATACTTGTTATCGTACTCGCATACACTGTAGCATCGTCATAAGCACTCTTATCATGACTAAATCGAGGTGAAAATTAAATATTTCGTATGGTTACCTTTATATTTAAGTTATGAAATATGGTTATTTTAACTATCAAATTGACTAGCTTAGCTATAGGTTTCCTTTAGCCTCACGCCTTTAGCTAATTTTCGTTTTTCTTCAATAGCATACATTTTCATCAAATTCTTTTAGCAAGCAGCTCCTTTAATAGCTAGTTTCTTTTTTAAATATTTAGCACTTGATTTTACAAGCAATGGTCAACTTTTATTTTCGAAGTGTGTTTGGCTCGAGGCTTCTGCTTCTGTAAATACCCACCAATAGAAGTGCATTCGCCGAAGCTGAAATTCATCGAAATTTTTGGAACAAAGTAGTGAAAATTTGCGTAATCACCAATGAATTTAACATAGGCTTGCCATAGGAAGAAAACAGTTTTTTATGTGCGTCTTTTTCACATTTTCATAAAAGTCATTATAGTAATGAAAATACAGCCCTTTTGGTGCAGTTTTTCATTTGACCAAAAAAATTCTGTTTTTGAACTAGAGTTTTCAGACCGAATTTAGACTGTTAAACGGTGTTTCTGTCAAATGTGAACATGTGGCAGTCAAATTCAAACATAATAATAATATTTAAATGTAATTCGATTCAATAAGAACAACCGAGTTTGTTTAGATTTGGCAGCGGTATAAAAGTGTTTCTTTGGAAATGATGAGTATGCATATATTGCGCTATTGGAAGTGATGAAAATGTAATTCTTTTTGAATGACTTCCAGTTTTTTGCCGTGTACATATGTATACGACTGATTATATACCAACAGCATCGTTTCAGTTACAAAGGCATCTTAAGATCGACTTGTTACGGAATCCGAAACGCGTCATCCTTGTTTCTGATTATTGAATTGACTGTTATTCCAAGCAAATACTTAAAAACATTTTTAATTTAGAAATGCTAACTTGACCTCACAGCTAATTTGGGGTATTTTCTTCTAAACACTATCAAGAAAATTAAACCAGTCAACAAAGTTTTGGACTGGAGCAACCAAATGTGTTACCTAGGGTAATTTGGTGGGCTGAATTCGAATCTGTAACTCGCTTTTTTTCTGTCACGTCAGGTTTTCGAGATAAAAAAAAGTTTTTTATTTGTTTTTTTACATAAAAAATCATTCGTTTATATAAAAATCAACCGCGTTATCTGGACGTTGTTTGTATTTTGTTGGTTCGGTTTCACGTATTAGAGTCCAGCAATAGTCTCCCAGCATGCTTTTGTCCCAAAATCCTTGATAATTTCTTTCAATTTTCATTAAATCTTAGTGAGCACGCTCCCCTTATTCGTCGCTCACCGCACCTAGGTTTTATGAAAAAAAACCTAAATGCGAATGAAGAAAATTTATTTTGAGTGACATCTAATTCGTGATAATTTTTCAATAATTCAGCAATAATTTGTCTGTAGTTTTCACTCTTATATTTTCCAAGAAACCTGTTCTATTCTTTCTCCAACTGTCATCATTCAATAGCTTCCTGATCTGAGGGCCAACGAATACGCTTTCTTTGAATTTAGTATATGAAATTTTAGGAAAACCGTTAACAAATATTTAACGGCTGCACCATCTTTGTCCACAGCCTTGGAAAAGTTCTTAAAAAGCACCAATTTTATGTGCAGCGGCGGAAGAAGAAGGTCATTTGGATTAATTAATGGTTTATTTGAAATGTTGAAATTTAGCACTGGGAATGGCTGATAACAGACCATTTGATGGATATTGAACTGATTTACAAAGCGGTTGAATCCAGCAACTTTTGTTGAACAGTAACAACAATCGGTTTGGTAATTATTTGACTCTCTCCGAAGTACTGGCATTGAAAAATCGAAATAAATCTTCTTGCCATTTGAGTACTTCCATAAAATAGTTCTGCAACTTTTGCAAAACATTGTCGGTGTCCACGGCTTGTTCAAGTTTCTGACAGCAAAACCAAAATAACGTAAATATTCATATATTTATATTTCTGATATTGCATATCCTTTTCTTCCAACCAAATATTCACCACACACAAAGCAAAAATAGCTTAAATTAGTAACATACGATCTCCCAGACATGATTAAACGCAACTATTATGAAGATTTAGAATGAATGCGGGCTTCTGTCAACTTAATAATTGTGAAAAATTTATTTTAATCGTATTTTCGGGTTTGGGTACCCGGAATGTGTTAGAATAATAAGTGACATTTTTTGATAAAATGAAATGAAAAGGAACTGAGTTTGTGTTCGTGTTTAGTTTTTGTACTTTCTTTGTAAATACAGTTAACTTACCAAGTTCTCTTCCGCCTGTTTGTGAAATGCCTGAAATGGTGACAACTTTAACGCTTTGACGCACCTGTGTTCATACATCGAGGCAGGCATTTCACGTGATGTGCCTTGAAAGGAATGAAGCGTTAGCGGATGATTACACTTTATGTTTAATATTCTGTGAATTTGTTGTGGATTCAATGTGAACTTCTACCACGATGTGAGAATTATTTTCACACTAAAACCAGCTTCTTTTTCGAAATTTCATTGGAAAATAATTTATCATTATGTAGTTTGTAGAATTCTTACATAATTCTGTATACGTATCATTATTCCGCCATTCCCGTAGACGTACATTTACGATGTTGTGCACCAATTGAATGTACATCGTTATCTCTCATCGTTTTGTTGCATCATTACGTATTTGTTCTGCAAAGGCATCCTCCACATCAGCTTTTCTATCATTCATAATCACTCACGTCATCGGCGTTGTTATTGCCATAATCGTGTGACGTTTGCCGTCATAAATGTAATCGCCATCATTGATTTCATAAAGAATCCACAATAATGTTTCCTTTCCTTGAACTCAGCAGGTTCTAACACCATCACAGCCACCTCATTGGGCTTTCACCCCCACTGGCGGGTAAACCTTTTTTTATCATTCTATCATTTTTGGTTTTTGGCTTAGATTTTGTTGTTCATTTAACTGCAAATGCTAATACTTTCATATTAAGGTTGGATGGCGGTGCTGGCGATGACAATGGCAAGGATATTAGGGTAGCACGCCACCTCTCACGTACACGCGAGAACCCAGGCGTCTGTTTTTATGGCGAGAACACCTACGTGGGCGTAGAATGTGTTTATATGTTCAGATGCGGGAATGTGGAACACAAAAATCATTCAGCTCTTATTAGGCAATAAAAATATAAACAAAAAGTTAAGCAGCGAACACATTTCCACCAGATGGTTGTTCTAATGGATTCGCATGAATATTTTAGACGTAAACCGTTCTAGCACTGACAAGTTTTGATTTTCTTTCATGTTTTTTTCATTAATATGGAATCGTTGATTTAACTTCTAATGGAGTTAATGGACAATATTAAGATTTCATTAGCTTTTGATTGTGACGCAGTGGACCAATGTATAAGTATATATTTCTTACTAATTAAAGTTGCAAACTTGCTGATTGCAAAATTTTGACTTAAAAAATATTTCTTTTTTGGCGTCACAAACAGTGTCGATAGACATACTTATCTACATATATAATAGGCCGCTCGTAGTAAGATAAAGAGGCAATTCCAATCGCTTCGGTCTTCTGCGCTTCTTCTTCCAATTTGTGATACCAAGTTTTAGTATTTCAAAAGCCCGGCCCTGCAGCTGAGTTTTGGTCGCCCTCTTTTGCATCGCTCATCGAGTTCGTTGTCCAAAACTTTTCGTACTGGAGCATTTGGGTTCATCCACACAACATGACTCAGCCACCGCAATCGCTATATATTGATGCGCTTGAACCCATCGATGTCGGTATATAGCTCATGCAGCTCATTGTTCATGCTACGCCGATACTATTCGTTAACGATGCACGAACGATCATCGTTCATGTATTTTCCGGAGTATTTTCCTCTCGCCCCGGAATCCTAAGAGTGATTCATCCGCTTGTGTCATAACCCAAGATTCTGCGCCATACAACAAGACAGGTAAAACCAACCTCTGGTACAGCCAGATCTTTGTTTGTCGAAAGAGAGCTCTATCATTAAATGGCTTGCGTAGCCTACAGTAACATCTGTTAGCAGGCAATACTCCATACAGAGGCAGCTGAATTCATCCACCACTCTAAAATTATAGTGGCCAACGTTCACACGGCATCCCAAGCGTTAACATTCTTCGTTTGTTGAAACAAATCATAATTCGTTTACCACTATTCATATTGTATTCAAAATTATTTCATTTATTAGAAGACAATATT
>JAHXMU010000066.1:604521-627057 GCA_019455685.1 Philornis downsi
ACCGTCATTAGCTCATCATGTCATTTTTTCTCTTCCCGGAGCAAATGACGGCTATGACCATCATGACGATTATACGGCATTTGCTCAGAAACACGTTTTTTTCAATTGTTTACGACTGCCAGATCAAATCGAGTTTAAGTTGTATGTTTGGAAGTGAAAATTGTCATATTTGGCCAGTTTTTCAAAAAAAAAAAAACTGTCGGCTGCTATAACCGTCATTAGTTCATTATGTCATTTCTTCCCTTCCAGGAGCAAATGATGACTATGCGGCATTTGCTTTACAAATTCAAAATGATTCCTATGAATAAAAGAGTAAGTAGTAAATAGAGTAAATAGTAAATAGTTGTAAAATGAACGCAAGAAAATCAGTTCAAAACAAATTTATCATTTGACATTTATTTTACTTATAAAATAGTAAAAACGAAATAAAAATTAATTCAGGAAATACATTACATACATACCAGAAAGCATTATAAATGATAGGTTTCAAAGCATTCTGAGTACAATGGCGTTTTATGCGGACAAGTTTCTTTTCTAATTTGGTTGGTCGAACATTGTCTGTAACGCAAAATGTAAGTTTTACGCTGAAAATCAACAGGTGGAGGTATCTTTTCCAAAAAATGTTGTTGTGTACATACAGTTTGTGGATGTCAGTGGTAATTAATGAGTTTATTTGTTTTGGTCGGTCAGGCGTAGCTGTTAATGCCGCTAAATTCTTACCAGAAATCTCACTATCAAGTAGTGTGATCAATAATTGTAGCAAATCTCTGTAGGAATGTCGTTGATTTATGAAACTGTCGATAGATAAAGTAGGAATTCCAAACGCGTAGATCTAAAAAATGAAGAAGAAGTTTTTATACCATCTCATGGATTTTCGTGGTGACGAATAATAGGAAATAATTTGATCACATCTGTCAACTCCTGATAAATATAAAATAAAAATATTTTCACTAATTTACAAAAAAATGTAATTTATGAAAATTTACAGTTAGTTAAAAATAAATACTTACAGAATAAATGATTCGTCTTTACAGAAACACACTGCATGAACTGAAATGTACTAAACATTTGGTACGACTACTGAAGGTTATCGCCATCGCGAACGACTGTTATAGCCGTCATTTGTCTCTAGAAGCCCAAATGTTTCGAAGTAGTAAAGCATTGGAAAAAGCATAAAAGGGCAATAAATGTGCTGTCGGGCATATTACATCTTTTTTTTCGATGTATTACTCAATAAGTAACAAGTGTATGTGTCAGTACACTTCTTACGAGCGCTGTTTGTTTTTTTTTATTGATTAAAACGTGAACGACGGCTATAGCCGTCGTTTGCCTATATACCGCCAAAGATCGGACGGCTATGGCCTTATTTGCGGCAACGTGTTAAAGTGTTTAGTTTATAAAATATTTTGTAAATAACCTTCAAGTGATCTACATTTGGTTTTTAAATGTTGAACACATTTTCGCGACTCACCTTAATGTACAACCAACCATTGTCAAATGCTGTATTTGTAAAGAGAAATAAACAATCATGTTTAAATGTGCATGAATGAAAACTATTTCTTGTTTTGTGTTGGTCTTACAAGAATTACAAATATGCATTTATGACAAATGCCATACATTTTGGGATACAGATTGGTATTTGGTTTAGTCAACTTTTTTGTATGTTCAAAGGTTACATTGCGAGTAGTATTTTTCTTTGTTAAAATTTAAAATTCACAACGCAAACTTAATAACTGATTTGGCTATCAGATCACATCTTTCGCCTTTCGGGTGCTCACTCCAATTCGAGTCGTTTGAAGTTTAAAATTGTATTTTTAACAAACAATAAGTGTTACTGTTTGTAAAGAATGATGTTTCATTGAGTATAAATAAGATTCTCGTCACTTTCACTTCTGAAAATTCAAGCTAAACTTTACAGGCCTGTCCATTTCGTAATTTGCTTCTCCAGACAATCAAAACCGAAAAATTTTTTCGTTTTGAAACCACTTTCAATTATGTAAATGGTTTTGGTTTTTTTCTTAAACTAAAAAAATGTCTTTGCAATTGGTTTATATCAATAAAAGATACTGTTTTTTAATAGATTGCGGTGAAAATAAACATATTAATGATTAATTTAAACAATTATTGCGTATTTTTCGGGGGTAGCACAGCAAGCAACTTTTTTTGACTACTTTTTAATGCAGTATTGCCACCTTTTTTTCGTGTAAACCACATATTTCTTCAAAGTAAAAGTAACTAATTTGCAATAACATTGCATACTGGCAAGTTTTGACGAAACAAAACGAAAGGCACAACAAACAAAATAATTTATGAAAACATGTATGGAAACATTTTCTTAAATTATTTTATTTAGTAACAATTCGCGTTATTTTAGGAGAAAACATAGGAGTCCCGCACAAGAGCGTATATTGGCCGAGTTCATGGATGCCCACCAGGACATAGCTAAGGGGTATGTAAAGGGAGATAGGGTGGCAGCTGAAGCGTTGTGGGCTGAACTAACCGCAAAATTAAATTCCTCCGGTCCGCCAACCAAGGACATCAATGGGTGGAAAAAACCTGGGCGGACTGGAAGGTGTTTGTAAAAAGAAAGCTGTGCCACAACAAAAAAGAGGACAGAAAAACTGGTGGCGGCCAATACAACAATTACGTCCTAAACGATGTCGAGGATACTGTGGCGCGGGTGTCAGGACTTCATCGAAGTGTTGATGGAGTTCCTAGCGCGAGAACTTTAATTATCGTCTTGTCACTTGTAATAATTTTAACACTTTTGTTTATTTTAAAACATATGGTCTTTGCTTTTTTCTTTGCGTTGCCATACCATATCGATCGATTTGGAAAATGCGATTTCGAAACCATACCACAAAATTCTGTGACAGGCCTGTTAATTTCATTAGTAGCTATACAAATTACTGGGTCCGATGGATGCTCTGATTCTATTCCTAATTCCACTACAATAACTATACCACACCAATGTGCATTGGCGACATTCCCCTGAGTGCTTTCTTGGTTTGTTGGCTTTTGTCTCTGAGTGTTTTTGGTGTTACATTTTGGTATTGACTTGTGCCTTCGCCCCTTTTTTAATCATTTTCAGAAATATTTAACATTTTGCCGTCAATAATTTATGCGAAATCGTTTTTTATGTTTGTGTGGCTTGGTGGTTATGGTTGTGTTGTGTTCATAATTATACTTTGTGCTGTTGAATTTATTGTTGTTGTCCACAGGCATTTCGTAGTTGGTGTCATGCAACATAAATTAGTGTCGTCGCACAAACATAAATTATCATTTGGCCAAAATCAACCCATTGGCGCGCCACAAGCATAATAGATGCTACAGTGTGTGTGTTGTGTGTGTCGCACACAAGTGCGTGCACATGTGGCGTGTGCGTGCACATTTGATGGTAATTGTGTTGTTATATATTTTTGGGCAAGGTCAGTTTCAATTTCAGCTAATTCATTAAAAGATTAAATGTTCATTATTTTAGATTACAATTATAATTACGCTTCCCACGTTGTCTAATCATAGCCGAATGTGAAAATGCAAAATTGTTCATCGCTGCCATGGGGACAAAACACACTCCCGTCATAATCACTGAGTTGCTAAAGCTAATTGAATGAATGAATGTTACTCGTATTTGGTAGCTTTTGGAAAATCTAGAAACGCAAAATTTCAAAACCTTATTATGGTTATTCCAGTTTTAACGGGACTTTGCTCCTAGGCTGTTTAAGCTGAGGCTTAAGTGCAGAAAATAGCCATTCCAGGCAATTTTGAAAGCCATAACATAACGATGGTAGTGCACGAAGCCAAACACTGTTATCATTATTAATTACAACATGACAATCGAAATTAATAAATGCTACTGACTAAGCCCGTGTTGTCATAATGACATGAGATTAGAAAAGCGAACGCCTCAGAATGGAATGAAATCACTTTCAATTGTTTCAATTGCATGTTTGCCAAACCGACTACAAATCTGCAATATCTTGATGTTGAAACTGCCTACTCAAAAAAAAAAAAACATTCTATGAGCTGAGTTGGTTGGTGCAAGAGAGAAAATCAAAAGCGATAAGTAAAAGCGAGACAATATGATTACAAAGTTATTTGCACTTAGGTCACAATGAATTTTCTTTATTTCCAACTTTCAAAATCAGTTTACTTTTTACCGAACGAATTTAAGAGTACTGCTAAGGTAAGAAAACTTTTACTGCTTAACAAGCGTAAGCCAGAGCAATGCATTGTTTCCTAAATGGTTTTTTTTTTACCAAATATTACTACGTTTCGCTCTTTCTTGCTACGAATAAATTCCTTCATTCACTCTTTTCCAATAGTTGCTAATAATTGAGTTAAGAGTTTCGTTCTTTACCTTTATCTACAATTTCAGTTTCAATTTCAATTTGCGTTTCATTTAATTCCTTTGTTTCCTTTGTCCCATTTTTGCTCCAAAACCACTCAGTATCGCATCAAAGTTTTATCAGTGATTCAGAGTGATTTGTAAATGTTCAATATCATGACGAAGACAAAACTGAATAAAGGGATAAAGAGTGGCACAGGGAGAAACATGTAGGGGAGGCGGCGGGGAAATGACATTGCAATGGGCGTACATCCGGTTTGTTACAGCCAGAGTCTTTGCTTGCTGTTCCTTTCTTTTGTTTTAAGGTCCTGTTTGGCAATGCAATGTATCTGTGTGCATATGAATGTGTCGGTAAAAGAGAACAGAGCGTACAAATGCATATGTGTTTGTCAGTGTACCTATATAGCCTGCAGGATGTATTATTTGTGTTTTCTATTGTTCCGTTTCGGAGCTCTTTTCCAAGTATTTGCTTTGCGCAACAATGTTTTATTTAAAGAGAAATGAAATCTGTAATTCAATATAAGCTGCAGAACTTCAATCATACTCGAGACCGCAATTTAAAAGTTGTCGTGAAATTAAATTTTTGTTTCGATATCAGTTGGAAACTGCAAAGACATTAAGGCATTCCGTTTTACTTTTGCACTTATTCACAAACTTTCGAAAATTTTAAATTTCAGCTATGTCAACGATTATACAAAATCTTTCAAGTAAGAATATAACATAGCGAAAAAGAGAGTACTGGGATCGCTAAACAAAACCAAATTTGAAAATGTTGCCTTACCCCATCTTTTCTCTAATGTGTTACCTCAGAAATTTATTCACTAACAAGAGAATTTTCGTGCAAAATTGTATTGCGATCGGTCATTTTTGTTTCATTCCCCAATCTATATGCTTTTACAAAGCAAATAATTAAGTTTTTGTTTTTAAAACAGACACTTGGGACCGATGTGTAGAAATATTGTTATTATTTATTATTTGAAAAATGTCTGTGCAAGAAAACTGAGCAGCACCGTATAATGGAATTAGGATATTAGGGCAATGTATACGATCTCTAAGGATGCGTTACGAATGGGTTATTAGGAGTATTTTGTTGCTCACTAAGGCCACTTCATTGTTTGCGTTATACAGGTATGGATGGATTCAAAAACAAAAGAGGCCTTTCTAAATCTTTTCCAAAAATGTATGCGATACTGGAAAAATAAACAGACTGTTTTTCGAAGTCTAAAAATTTACAATTTTACATTTTCAGGACATAAATCGAAACTGAAAATTTACCAGTAGCCAGTATTTCATCTTAGTTATATTTTTTGGTGGCACACATTTCGCAGCAAATTTGTATGATAACAGATTAGTTGGATATATGTTCGATAGTAAAACAAAAAGAATGACGTATTTGACTGTTGAAAAATGAATAATGATTATTATTATTTTTCTTTCTGGAGCGAAATGACTCAAAAATAATTTCCACATATTCGCAATAATTGGAATGTAATGTCTGCCAGAATGGGACAGATGGAATTTATTCAAAAAAGAAAAGAAAATTATTAAATTAAACTGTAAGTGAAATAAAGAAAACTTATACCAAAACCAATAGGCGTTTTTAAGAAAATTCAAGATTATATACCATAAAAATGCCTGGTTAAAATTGTATGTTTGATTTGTTTACTAATTCAACAGTGGTCGTTGTGCGTTTAAAAATTGCACCTGACTCCATTTATTCTTCTGTTGTAAAATAGACGACGATTTGCACCCAAAGCATTCAAGTGAATCCATTTATTAGGGCGCACAGTGAGATTCTAAGTGCAAAAAGTCTATTTTTCGAATGTAAAATATTAAAAATTTGTACGGAATTGTTTAGTTAAGAGAAATTCATCATTGCTTTTTTGAAAAAAATAATTTTTTATCGCAAAATAATTACTTAAAAATGCTTGGGAGAAGTAAAGCGCAAAACGACTAAGATTTTAATGCAACTTGAGGGCCTGTATATGCATATTTGTTGTTCGTTTAACTATTTTATGTCATGATGTTCTAAAAATATGGTATTTTGTGATTCTTTAAGAAAAAAAGACAACTGGATAGCATAAATAGTTTCGAAACTATTTAAATTTAAAAAAAAGCCCTAGAAATTTCAGTGTTCTAAGTTTTCCTTGGATGAAAAAAGGTTAGCTCCGGCGACCCCCATGCTCTGACTGCAATAAAATGAAGGAAGGGAGTATATTATTGCGATTTATAGAAAAAAATCCTTATAATATTTTATACTGCTGAACAAAGTTATAAATTTTATGAAAAAAGTCACAAGAAATTACGCCACAAATTAAGCAAAGAAATAAAGACAAAACACGTATATCCTTCTTCCTTCCTTCTTCAACCAGGTATTGCCGTCCAATCTGCTTTCAATTTGCAAAGGAAACTAAAGAACATGTTTTAAACATAGTTCAAAAAATAAATTCTGATATTGGTGCTTTAAAGAATACTGTAGTTTTAGCTTGTGGAAAGCAATTTAGTGTTAGTCACAATTTGCTGTTTACGATGTTGGATGGCAAGACTGCTCAAACAGTTACGAAAACCTCGTCAGCAGCCGTTTGCTACATTTGTAAAGCAAAACCAACACAAATGAACAACTTAGACGTAGTTGCAGCACGACCAATTGATACCGAAGCCCTCAAATTGGGGATTTCCTCGTTGCACGCTCGCATCAAGTTTACAATAAACCATTTCAAAAGTGGTCGGCGCTCGAAGACGAACATAAGGCTATGAAACAAGAAACAAAGTCCGAGTTCACAACGCATTTAAAGACCATATGCATTTACGTGTTGATGAGGTTCAGCAAGGCACTGGGACCTCCAACGACGGCAACACCTCAAGACGTTTTTTTCCAATCCGTCACTTGTAGCTGACATAACTGAAGTTGAAGAGGAATTAATTAATAGGTTTCGCATAATATTACAAATAATCACATGTGGCCGAAATATTAATTCTTCGAAGTTTAAAAATTACACGCGGGATACGGCGAAACTTTATGTCGAAAAATACAGCTGGTATTATATGGCAGTAACTGTGCACAAAATATTAATGCAAAATATATAATGCAAAAGAAATTATCGATGCAGCTACTCTTCCTGTTGGTATGCTATCCGAAGAGGCAGAAGAAGCGCGCAACAAGGATTATAGAAATATAGACTGATGTTTTCAAGAAAATGCAATAGAATGGCAACTAACTCTGATGTTTTCAACCGTCTCTTGGTGTCATCAGATCCTTTTCTTGGTAAAATAAGGCGTCAACCTCGTAAACAACATTTGGAATTAGATGATATTGTAAAAGAAATGATAGATGAATAAGTAAATAAGTTTCCTTACACATGAAACTAATTATTTTATTTTAGGCAATCCTACTAAATATTTTTACAGAAAATAAGTCAGGCGGGTAGTGGGTGAAATGGTTATTTTTTCTGAGTAATATAGGGGATGGGCGTGGCCGATTTGGATGAAACTTTCCAAAATTTTTGTTTCCATAGTACAGATGATCCAAGCCAAGTTACAAGAATTTCTACCTAACAAAAAAAAATGTATACGAAAATTTCATTTTAAGTTGTATGGGCGGTGGCCGATGGGCGTTGTCGATTTAGATGAAACTTTATATTTTTGCTACTCTACATCATAAAACGCTCTATGCCGAATTTCAAGACTCTACGACAACTCCTTATATTTATTGCACAAAAATGTATGAAGCAATCCCACTGTGGGGTGTACTGATTGAATTGAGATTGCTAAACGAATGTTTGTTTCCTGTTTCCAGGATGTGTTGCTTCAATACTTCCCATTCATTTTTGCTTATAAGATTTATCTATTATGCTTCGATATTTTGAATATGAATTGGAGTGGTATGAACGGAATCATTTTAGAAATGTTACAATGAATAATTCTTTTATTATTGTTTCGAGTAACAACAGCTTTTTGTCGAAGACAACTTAATGCATATATGTACAGACGAATATATTACATACATACTATGTTGCATCAAATACGATTGAAGACTTGTAGCGCCAACAAATATAGCTAATACGAAATCTTATAAAGATGAACATCGGGAATGGCTCTAGCGTAACGCAGTTATTGAATGGTAACGGGTTATCCATTTAGTGGCAAGACTGTCAGCTGTTAAATACCTGTCATCTGAAGTGTTATTTATTTACTAACAAATAAGTTGAATTTTTCACGAAGATTTTTTTTTTTACATAGATCGATTGCTTACATAGTTTTTTCGAACAATCTTAAGCTAAACTGAAAAAATTGATGAAGTCATTACATTAGGAGACATCCAATTCACTAATTTGACGTCACATGTTGAAAAATTGAACCTTGCCAACAGCTTTTGTATCTGATATCGAAACTCTTTGCTACTAATTTCTATGTTGATGTAATAAATTTTAACAGAAGTAAGTGAGTACTGTAACTTACGTTTTGCCATTTGCGAATATGGATCATTTAACAACCGAAGAACGCGTAAAAATAGTTAAAACTTGGGCATTTTTTGTGAATTACGGGGCGATTATGGTCGTCATAATTGATCTACTGCGCAAGGAATTGGCAAGGTTATAAACAAATTTAAAGAGACTACTAGAAGCGTTACAGATGTGGTCAGGCCTGTGCATCATCGCAGAGTACGAGTACGCACTGCCAAAAATATCGCTTCTGTTAGTGAAAGTGTGGCGGATAATCCGAATTTCAATTCAGAGCGTTATTATCGTATGATAGCCGACTTTTTTTTTGTTGGCTTGCAATTAAAGGTTATGAATTGCACGATATGTGGTTTCAACAAGACCGATTTTGGCTTTATTGCCTGAGAAGTTTCTAAAAAGCATAATTTTAAGTTTTGGCGACGTCAATTGGCCCCTAAGATTATTCGATTTGACGCCGTTAGACATTTTTGTCAAAAACTATGCCAAAAACTGTGTTTACGTGGATAATTCCCAAACGTTGGAATATTTGAAAACCAAAATTTGTCAAGTTATTGCCGAAATTCCACCCGAAATGTGCAAAAAAGTGGTTGAACACAACCTCAAAAAGATCCACTGCTGCAATCAATTTAGAGACAATCATTTAAAGGACGTAGTAGTATTTCGTACATGCGAGGTGCGATAAAAACACGTTTTTTTTCAAATTTCGTGAGTTACGTATGTTCGATTTTCGCATCTTTTTTCTGTTACGTTGGTAGACATGTCTGTTATATGTTGACAATATCAGCCATTTTGGATTGTCAGTTTGTTTTTGACAGATAAAAAGGTTAGTCGTGTTTCGGTGTGTTTTCAATTTTTTACTATTCGAAAAAACGATCGATCAAAGAAACTGTATTAAGTTTTGTGTAAAAAATTGAAATAAATGCGGAAGGACATTTGAAATGTTGACTGTGGCGTTTGGGGAGTCTACTATGAGCAGAACACAAGTTTAATTGTGGCATAACCGGTTTAAGGAAGGCCGAAAAGATGTCAATGACGATGCTCAAGTTCGGTCAAATGAGAAGGTTTTGCCCGCTGTTTTCTTTGATTGCATGGCATGGTGCATCATGAATTCTTGCCACAAAGTCGTACAGTCAATAAGGAATACTACCTTGAAGTTATGCGCCGTTTGCGCGAAGCAATTCGTCAGAAACGCACAGAATTGTAGAAAAACCAATCATGGATTTTATACCATGATAACGCACCAGCTCACACATCAATGCTTGTGCGTGAGTTTTTGGCCAAAAACAAAACCGCAATCATGCCTCAACCACCGTATTCACCGGACTTGGCCCCCGCTGACTTTTTTCTCTTCCCAAAACTGAAGACACCGATGAAAGGAAAGCGTTTTGCTACGACTGAGGAGATAAAAGAAAAATCGAAACAGGAGCTGTTGGCGATACCAAAAAGTGCGTTTTAGAAGTGTTTCGATGATTAGAAGGAACGCTGGCACAAGTGTATTATATCTGAGGGGGACTACTTTAAAGGACATAAAATAGAAATTGATGAATAAATAAATACTTTTTGGAAAAAATTGAAAATACGGGTTACTTTTTGATTACACCTCGTAGTTGCAAGGTCCAAATATTATAACGAAATAAAAGTTTCATCGAAATCATAGCTTTATGTGTGTTTTATTTAACTTTACTCTTGAAACCGGAAAATGCATAATCCTGTATAAGTTTTATTAATTGTGATTGAAATTATCTCGTAAATTTAAAATTTTCCGTTTTACAAAGTATTTGTCAGCACATTGAGGTATTCGCCGTTCAAAGAAAGAAAAATGTTTGAAAATCAATTGTATTGCCGGTTAGTTATATATTCGTTATAAAAGGAATGCTTCTATAAACATTCTAACATTCTCAAAATCACAAGTTGGTTATCATTTCATTTCATAGCATTTTTCAAATTTAGTTGGATATTGCAAAATTTCTTCGAATGACGGTTACATACAACTAAACTGCCTCGTTATTAAATATTAATTTGCTTTAAATTGTGATCTACTTAACTAATTTTATTCGTATTGTTTTGTTATTTATTTACAGGTAAATACTATAATCATCTACCAGTTGACACCAACTACAGTGAGTACGATAATATTTGGAAAAAGTACAACAATGAATTGTTGCAAACAAATATTACTAAAATTGTATTATTATGTCTATGGTCTATGGACATGTATCTCTATGAGATACTACTTTATTAGTTAACTAAACGTAAAATGTTAGGACAGCTTTAATTTGCCAATTTACCAGAGAGAACAAAAAAACACGAGGCATTCAGTTATCTTTACAATTTATTTTATGGTGCTCAGTCAATCAACATAAGTAAACATACGAATAAATCAATTTAGTAAACAATTTTAATCCGTGTTGTCAGATTATCCTGATCTTCTCGAATACCACCAAAATGCCCCAAATATTACCAACATATCAAAAAGTCATAAATCAGGGAAAAAATTAAATCATGTTATTTGGTTTGGTCTGATTTGGTTAATTTAAAAAATTAAAATTTCCTATCTAAAAATAATTTTAGTCTATGTGTATGATGGGGGCTTTTTATTAATTTGCTGTATAAATTTGACAAATAAAATATTGTTTATAACTTTTTTTTATCACTTTGTGCGATGCCAACGCAAGTTTGCATTCATATCAGAAGAAAATGGACTTAAGTCAGCCTAAATCGGACATGAACTAAGGGTAATGACAAAACATTTCGGCAAATTGAAAAATTCTTTTTCCTCAGGAATCCTGTATCCGCGCCAACGAACTATTTTAACTGCTTCATAGCAGATGCCATTTATGGGTTACAGACGTTGTATCACTTTAATGATATGTATTTGGATTCTATGATCACTTATAATTGCCACAGTAATATCATCGCCAGTCGCTATTTAAAGATTTTCATCGCCAAAACACTAAAACAATCTTCGCATTTGCCAGATCTAACATTCAGTTATTTAAAACTCCAAATCAAATAAGTGAACGACTTCGATTTCTCCATTTATAATGAAATATGACACGAATATTGTATCTGAATATTACTGACCTCTAGCCCTTCTGGGTTTTGAAATATGGCTACTGGAATGTTCGAAAAATTGTTAAATTGATGTAAGAAAATCACAAAAATGTTTAAAAAAAAGTACAAGGTGTCCGTCGGGAAGATATACTACTTTGTTTCTTTATAATTTTTGATTAAATGAAAGAAAATGGTATATTGGTATATATATGGTATATATGGTATGGTATATATATATATATATATATATATAAAATATATTGATAAATGTTTTATTTAATGTCGGCAACTATGTATGGAATACAATATCAGATAAATGTCCGCCTCTGTTAGCCTCACAAATGCGAGCCCTTTTGATCACATTTTTCATTACATTCTCACACATTTCAGGCGGTATTCCATTAATTTGATCACGAATATTTTGTTTGAGTTGCTCAAGCGTTTCTGGTTTGTTTGTATAAACCTTGCTTTTCAGACGTCCCCACCGTCGTCGTGGAGGCCAACCAACATCACCATTTCTTGAAATAACTTGTTGTGGAAAGAGGTCTCTCAGTACTTCCATTGTAATCCTGGCTGTATGCGATGCGGCATGTTAATCAAGCCCAAAGCATGCAGTTGTGGCGTTAAAAAGTTTTCAATCATATCACAATATTGATCCCCACTTTTAATGGATGCAAAGGTGACTGATGAATAATTTGAGGGTTTTCCATTGCCCAGAACCGACTATTCTGTTTATTCATATATCCATTCAAATGAAAATGTGCCGCGTAACTCATTATGATTTTTTCATGAAAATCGGGGTTGTCATGGGCGAGTTGTCACATCCTATTGGCATATGTTCGGCAGCGTAAATGGTCTTGTGGAAGAAGTTCTTGTGTCGACTGAATCTTAAATGGAAAGAAAAATTGTGCAAAATTGTGGCCGAAGTTGTTCTTTGAAGACCAAACTCCTGAGCACGGCATCGGATTTGTTTGATGGATTTTTTTGAACACTTTCTTGAGCAGCAGTAATGTTTTCAGCCGATCTTGCAGTACATTGTGGTCCATGCTTGGCCCTATCAGCTACAGACCCTCTTTCTTTGAAATCATTCACTACACGATAAATAATGAGTTTTGTTTTCACATTGTTTCTCCCAAAAATTTCACGTAACCTTCTCATTGTCACAGTAATTGATGATTGATTTTGATAAAATGTTTTAACGATTACAGCTTGTTAATTTATCGAATATTTTTCCATAATAAATTTGCCACGTGTCTACTTCACGACTGCCAAATATAAACTGTCAAGATTAATGTTTTCCAAAATGGCGGCAAAACAAAGTAGTACACCTTCCCGACGGACACCCTGTATTTGCTGAAGGTTGTTCCTCATGACCACAATTGATAAGAAGACAGCTATCTAAAGCCATATTACGCAACTTTTTTTGAACAAAGATCAAAGATCATTCAAAAGTTAAATTTAAGTTTTAATTTTGTATTATTATTTTTTGAATTTTGTGTATTTAATTTCTTGGAAATTTTTTATATTTTACCCATAATTACTGATTTAAATCGTCTTGCGAATGAACCCAACATAGAGGCTGATAACCAGCTTTAATTCCTGCATATTTTCCGAAAATTGGCTCAATCTTAGGAGAAAACTACTAATGTCAGAGTTTGCTAATTTGTTTCATGTTCCGAAAAAGTTCCACTTCAATGCTGTGTGATATTCTTTTTTTTCGTATCAACTGCTGTTTTTCGTTTTCAGAGCATTAATTTGAATTGGTGTAATCTAAAGTGGAAACTTTATCTTAAACCTCGTTGCAACTTAATAGAGAACAAAAGAAAATTATTTTTCTTCACATTATTCGATACAATGTTGGCATGTTAAATGGAGATTCACTTAAAAGGAAACAGACAGGTTTGAGTATAATTTCCGTCCCTTAGCAGTTAAGTTTCGTTTGAAATAGTTACCGTCTGCTCGGTAAATGAAATATTAAATAAACTTTTATTACTTATTCATGTATTTTGCTCATAGCCGAAAAGTTCCACTCAGCGAGCAAACTTTATGCTGCTGTTTGCAGCAATTTTCTGGATTTAGAATTTTTTATTTGGCCAAAGTTTTAATTCCTTGCAGAGTAGTTGTGAGTTACTTTTTGAAACACAGACACATTTCCTTGCACTTTTACCACTTTCTCTCCCTGTTGGATTACCGGCAAAGTTTAATCTCTCCGCCAAAGTAACCAGTATTTCCGTTTTATAAAAATTAAAAGTTGTTCATTGTTTCGATTTTACACCAAGTGTATGTTTCGTTCTCTTTTCATATTCATTCCAACAAATTCATTAACAAAGTAAAATTGTAGCTGCTTGTCGTCCTTCTAAATCCTTAAATCCCGTCTATTTGCGCAACACATAAGAAGCAGCATAAGGATAAGAGTAAGCAGCAGCATAGGGGGATGCGACGTAGGGTGAAGCATAGGAGGCATAGTAGGGAGCAGCATAGGGAGCTGTATAAGCGGCAGTGTAGGCAGCGGTATAGGGAGCAGCAGCCACCAGAGGGGCAGAGTAGGCCAAGGGAGCAACAATGCCGGGCTTAGCAGCGGTCAAAGCAACGACAGCCATCAAACACAAAGCGAACTAAATGGATGGAGACAGGAAAAGGCAATTAATTTAAAGTATTTGAATTTTATTGTTATTGCCTTTCTGCCATTATTAGTTCTGGAGTACTTACGATTTTGAACATTTTGAAAATTGAGTTTGGTTGTTTGATTGTTTACAGAACTTATTGAACTGATGACTGTTTGTAAATAATTTCTAGTTTTTATAGTAAATCCATTTGTACACCGCAGCTCGCTCATTGAGACTTTGTTGTTGAATTTACGTTTTGGGACATTTTCAACGATATGCAAATTTCGCCCGGGCACGTCGCCTGCTCTAAGGTCAACCAATATGGCTGAGTGGGGGAGGCAACACTGTCAACGGTGTGATGTCAGGCACAAGTTTGGCTCCGATCCGAGTTCCAAAAATTTCATTTTCAATAGTTGTGACAATAACACACATTCAGGCTCACAACACCATCACTTGTCAGCTGTCGCATCGACTACATGTTTTTCTTGCTGCCTGCCGTCTCTTTCGGAAGCATTTTTGGGCTGACTGGCTGGCATTTCGTATTCTGGTCGCATTTCACATAATTATGACCAAATTCATTATTCTAATGCATTCGAATGACACTCGCAGGGGGAATATTGATTGGCCGAAATTAATCAATTCTAAAATGATTTTGTGTGTGAATCTATAAGAAATACTCGCATTTTTTTGAGAAGACATAAATTGCGAAAAGTTATTGCTGCTTGTTGTTTGTTATTAGTTCGGGGAAGACGTTCCGAAATGAGCAACGAGCTTAATGCTGTCCTTGACATTGAGACGCATAATTTAGTGTACAAGTAGGCTCAGTGTGATAACAGTTAAGAAAATGTTATTAAATGTTTAATATTTAGAATGAGAATGAAGAAACAGAAGGTAGGAACAGAACATACTATGAGTGAAACGATATTGACTTCATGACTGTATTTGGGATCTAATTGAAGACACGAGAATAAGAAGTGGATATGAACCATTTTGGGCTAAAATGAGTTTTATGAAGTTTGCTATTCCTTGTTACTTAACGCATCGTTAGGTATGAAAATTGTACATCTCCGATTCGTATTATTGCTTTTTTTGTGGAATGCGAAAAATCTTTATGATATACCAATACCAATCAATCCATTAAAGCTAAAAAATATGAAAGAGTTGGAAGTGTATATCCCTGAAGCATTCTTAACTTGGTACCATGATTTGACAAAGGCACGCAGTGATGTTATTCTAGAAGGTGAAGCTCCAGAAGAAAGCGTGACTGAAGACGACGAATCTGATTCAGAATAAAGTTAAGCGTTATAAAATACAATAAAATATTGTCAAATTCTCAAAAAATGTTAGAAAATGTCAAAAAAAAAATGTAAAAGTCTCAAAATAAAACGTTTTAATATATATTTCTTCTTAATATACCCTTTGTATCCAGCTGCTATTAAAAAAATCTAAAAATGAGTATAAAAACAGGACATATCCGAATCTTGAAAAAGCCATAACATAGTAATTAATTTTTTAAAATCAATATATACTGGCTCGTTATCATACATATATGTGTATAAACGTTCTAAAATCATTGTTAGCAAAAAAATCTAACTCAATTAGATATAAACTGTTTTTTGTTCTCCTGTAAAATTACCTTTTTGGTTCATATCTACTTTTCATTCTCACGCCTTCAATTTTTGATAATTGCAATGGGGAAACTTGCATCGAATAATGCAATTGTATTGTGTATTGAATAATATAGGTATACTGTATTTCGAATCGAAAATTATGAGGATTTTAACAATAATGCAGTTTTTCAATCAGCATTCACAAGAAATTTAGTTAAATACGTTCGTACAGTGAATCGTTTCCCTATAAGAAATTGGGGGAAACTTACAGTAAGAAACATTGAAACCAATTTTTAAATATCGAAATATTCTCGTTTTTGAATTTATTGTCAGTCTTTAACGCAATGATATTCTGGTGCTTTATTCGGTTCAAGATCGCTTTTCTATTAGCAATTATTTATTATTGCTAATAGACTACATAATCCAATAACTCGCGAAATTGAATATATTACAACTAACTGGCTGGACGGATAGCTGTTATGGTGTTCGCCAAAATGCTGTTATTAGCGCCTTTAGCTCATTGTGCTTTCTCGAATGTTATCGCAACCCTATAACATCATCGTAATCTATAATTTCACGAAATAATTGAGAAGTTTTAGCCAAGAACTTTGTCTCTTTTCCTCCATGTATTCGAAAAATGTATGTTTAGTCTCATGAACTCACGTTTATATTCATCTTACTAAGCACTTATGGTACTTAGTACTGATCATTCCCAGCAAAGTCATTTAGCGGTCAACAAATGTAGTAGGTCAAACAATCAAAAAACACATAGTAGTTCTTTATTAGAGTGTTGCACCGTTAAATAAAGTTTTATACAAATCAGTACTGAAATTTCAGTCAGGTGATGTGACTTGTCTTCAACCAACATCCATTTCCTTGGTAAATCGTATCGTTCTTAGCCAGGAGCGCTCTAATTGAAAACACAACAGTGGAAGTAAAATTATGACTTTCTACGCTTAAAAATTACAGATGGCTCGCTGATTTTTGTCAAATCGGCCAATTTGTATGTGCGAGATGCATAGCAACGTGGGGTTGTACTTTCATTAGCAGAATCAAGTCTACCAAATGCCTGATGCGTACAAAATTATACTGGACTTAATGCAATTGGACGAAGCGTACGCTTTCGGGGAGTATGTGGGTTAAATTATGTAATTTGTATGGGAGATACCAGTGAAGACGGAACGTATTCGATAGATTTTTCCAAATTTTACCAAGCATTATAATGCAATATGCTGACAAAAAATGTATACAATTGCGGTCTACTAATTAGGAATTACAGCGGTAAATTTTAATTTCTACAAATCAGACCGTTTGTATGAGAGGTTTTAGAAGGGGAGTGGTAATGCCCAAACCCATGATGTGCGCCTAATTTAGTTGAAGTTATTGCAACTAGCTGAAAGATGTGAAGTTAAAAATAAATCGGTTAAATCGGTTAGTTTGTATGGGATGAGCACATGCGTGATGCTTTCAACGCATCCTTCTCGGTTCTTTTTTTTTTTTGCCGTATTAAACGATATATACCCTTATTGCTTTAGATGAAGGTATAAATAAGAATTTAAGAATAATAGTGGAGTCAGTACGGTTGAAATTTTTTGCATCGATGAAACTTTTGCTTCATTATAATGCTTGGGCCTTGCCATTATGTACGAAATATGAGTACAATGCAATTTAAATGACCGCCTCTGGAATGGTTGTAGCAGTGGATCTCTTGGAGATAGTTTTCGAAAAAATACTGTTTTTTTTTAGATTTAAAGTCCGCATTTGAATAACCACCTTTGTTTTAACTATTTTTACGCGTTCTTCGGTTGTTAAACGATTCACAATCGTAAATGGTAAATTTTTCACTAAATAAGCAACATTTCAGATTATAGGTGTTGCCATACAAATTTATATTCAATAAACTTTAACATTGCCTAAAAGTAATTATTTCGCCCACAGAAATCTACAACAGCGTCGCTTGAGCGTTTTCCGTATGAGCTCCCCTTGCGACAGATATCTTTTAGTGACCACTTCTTTATGAGCGATTACACCAATTAAATAACGATCAATTACAATTTCGTAGGAATAGAAAGAACACTTCTATTCACACGTAACAATAAATTTATGCATTATTTGTTCACAAAAATTATCCAGTGCTCTCTTGACATTTTAATCCTTGCTGTGGATGGCCTCCTGGGATTAAGTTCTCTTTGAGTTCAGAGTCTAAATAACAATTTGACAATAACGAATTTAAGGATTCTGGTGTTTATTGTGCTCTGGTTTGGGTGGCCTATACCACAAATAAATATACCTACCGTCCCTGCCTCACTCATGAAATTGTACACAAATATTTTCTTTATGTCAAAACTTTCGTTTTAGATGTAAATTTATTGTAATACCAAATAATCTTTGTCACAGTAAAGTCTTCGCCCACATCGAACGCAATGCTATTACAATGTGCTACCGGTTTATTTGGAAATATGTGGGGAAAACAAGAAAGCTTTCCGTATCCTATCTGCACGGTTGTTATCCTTTTGTTGCTATTGTTGGGACGTTTGTTGTTCTTGTTTACCTTTTGTACTGAGCGAAATGTACTAACGTCACTTTTGTTTACAGCCAAACAAACATCTAAATAAATCTAAGGATTGTGTGGATGCCTAATGTAAGATCATTCTTTCAGCGGTAGTCATAGTTGAGGCTGAAGTTTACAGTGGTCCCACTTTACGTTTCCTCCGGAAGTATGATGCCAAAGTATAATGCTATAAGTGTGGAATTACTATAAATCAACTAAGTAATGGCTAAAGTCACCGTGATAAAAAGCTTAGCCCCTGTTGGCACTTATCGAAAAAAAATCCTACAATTTCTTTATATCGTTTTACTTGATAGGCTGTAATGACGATTGTATTGGTAGAACAAAGTAGATTTGAATGGCATGATGAAATGTAATACTCAACGAAACATTTTGAGGTTATTACGTATTTTAAGGAGACCTTTTCAAATGACATTTTCGTATACTTTTCTTGTTAATCTTGCTTAAATGTAAATAGATTTAGGTTGAGCTTTGGAAAATTTTTAAGTGATTAAAGTTTTACTGTAATTGTTTCAAATAATGAAACTGTGAAAAATGCATTACCAAATCTATTATGTTATCGAAACTATTTCAATTATTTAAAAAATGATCATTGCTTTCAAATAATTGTAATGAAATCATCAATTAATTGATTCATTCAATAGAATTGTCCATAAGATGAGTTAAGCAGAAGCTAACTGGCGTTCTCGAAGATAAAATGATATTCAATGATAATTTTTGGTTGTGAATAACACCCTACCAACATTCCAGGTGTTATAAATTAAAGGTTGTATATAAAGCAACCAAAAGTTTTGGACGGATTTATCATTGATATAAAAATTGATTGACTGAGAAACTACACCCAACATTTCTTGTCTTGTATTTATTAATTTGTGTTGCATTTTTTATGAGTAAATTTATAAATATTATGGTATTTTCTTATATTTAATGATACGATTCACTTCAAATGTCACCAAAACTTCAGATTTAATTAACATAAATTTATCCACAATAGCTGTTGAAAAGAATTTGTGATGGAAATTGAATTTGTCACGGAAAATTTTTATTCGAAAACGCCAAACATTTTTTAGCCCGCTTAACACAAGTAAGCAAAGTTCGTTAATCTGTTTTGCAAATAAAAAAATTCACAAAAATATTTTGTATACTTTGTTTGAAATGCTATACCATATTTAGGTATCTAAACAGTCAAATCAGAGTTCTTTAAATCGTGACACATTTCACAACTCTTCAATTATTATCACTTTGAACCACATGAAATTTTACATTAAACACAAATTCGATACCAACGAAAAAAGCAATTCCAACTGAAGTATCTAATTTTTTAAATCTCATCGAAAGAATTTCTGGAATTTTATTACTGAATGGCCGAAATGCTTTCATACTGATACATCCATGGCATTCCGCCCGACTCGCTCTTAAAATACGTTTGTTAGGAGCGAAATGTTTTATTAACCAAATCTTCATGCAATATTGAATGTATGAGATATGTATGTATGTATGTACGAAACTAATATCCAACCAGTCTTAATATCAGCACCGATGTTTTCAAGCACAACAAGCGCTTTTATGTGATGAAAATAAATGACGAATATACCAGCGAAATTCTTATTTAACTTGACTATTGACTTAGTCACAGTATGATAAAGTTAGAGATAAAGTTCCCTTCTTTTCGAAATGCCTTTTTCAAGACCCTGTAAAAAATGCAAATAGCACCCATATGAGAACATGTTGTGAGCATGTGTACGTCCTTTTATGTATGAATTTACTTCCGTAAAATTGCTGGATAGAGTCATATTTTATTGCGAACATTTTCTGGCGTAACATTAGAATATTGGCTTCAATTTTTTTTCGTATAAGAACGCGCCTTGGAAATTTTGGCTAACAAATTTATGGAAGTTTGTTGCCACGAAGGAGGAGTGCAGTAAAAAAAATAGTTGAATTATTGCAGCTTTCTGTTACCTAATTATTTCTAAAATGTTAAAATTTTAAAAGAAAATCATGATAAACCATTTATGGGACCCGATTAGTTTTATTACTGATTTAATTCTTTTGTTGGACATTCAGTAATAATTTAAATGTACAATTTTAGCGATCATATTCTTTAATATTACATATATAATACTGTATAAATCATTTCCGGTGTATTTTCTCTCTTTCAATAGAGGTAATAGTATAGAGTTATCCATTTAGTGGTTTCAAAACTTACGGTCTGGCAAGGCTGTCAGCTGTTGAATACCTGTCTTCTGAAGTGTTATTTATGTAATGAAATATTTGCCATTTACAAATATGTATCGTTTAACAACTGGTAACTCCTGGCTTATGAGAATAAAGATTTTTTTGATAACTTCCAAAATCGTGTAAATAATGAGTTAAAAAATATAAGCCGCTGGTGTGAAAATAATTTTATACATATAATAATTTTATACAAATAATTTTATGCATCTAAATCAAAAGCAATAACTTTTAACTTAATCCCTAGCAGATCTGTTTCGTTTATGTTAAATGGTTTAATTATTGATAATGTTAGCACCATAAAAATATTGGGATTTAGTATTGATGATACTCTAAAATTTGAAAGCCATATCAGGCAGGTAGCTTCTAAAATTATATTCTTGCTACGCAAGTTATATAACATAAATGTGTCTCTTCCGCTAAAAATACGAAAACGTATCGCAAAGGCGATGTTGATGCCACACGTTATTTATGGGTTAGAATTTTATTGTGGAACAAGTAGAGATAGACTAGAGCGATTAAAAATATGCTTTAACCGTATAATTCGTTTTGTGTACAAATTAAAACACTATGGTCATAGTACACCATATACTGTTGAGTTTTTGGGATGTACATTTGAAAACTTTATCGACCTCAGAACTATTTTGCTTTTCTACAAAAGTATGAAATTTGGCACACCCAAATACATACATATAGTTTCCAAATTTGTATTTGGAAGGTCTTCAAGAACCAATATTTTACAACTTCCACTGGCAAGAACGCTAATAATGCAGTGGTCTTTTCGATTTCGTACTATACGATTATGGAATTCAATAATTCCATATGAACACAGAAGATTCTCACTATCATGTTTTGGGTTTAAGAAGCTCTTAATGTCTTGCTTGTAGAATTATTATACTTCACTATAAATTGTTGATGCTACACATTCTATATCCTATCTTTCTCCATATTCGTCGTTAATACTGTTAATACTATTATTATAATAATTATTATTAAAACTTTTTTAAGAAACTGAATTGTAAAATTTCAAGCATGTATCGCAAAAGGTTGGTCTGCGTAATCAATTTGGCCGTATGCGGCTTTGGATTGCGATATGGAAATAAAATAATAATAACAACTGAAGAATGCGGAAAAATAGTTAAAACTTATAGCACAAGTAGTGATTCAAATGTGAGCTTTCAATTGAACAAAATTTTCTTCAGCGATGAAGCTCATTTCTCACTCGGTGGTTACGTCAACGAGCAAAATTGACGCATATGGGGCTCGGCGGGCCCAGAAATGATTGTGGTGTGCATTATGGTGTGGAGGTGTCATTGGAAAGTATTACTTCGAAAACTTCCTCAAAAGGATCCACTGCTGCAACCAATCTAGAGGAGGTCATTTAAATGACTTTGTATTTCGTACATATTGGCAGGCCCAAGCATTATAATGAAATAAAAGTTTCGTCGAAAAAATATTGATTTTGTGTTCATTTGTTATTATTTGTTATGTTATGTTCCTTTGACTCGTACATGTTAAATAATGATTATATAATGCTAATGATTGCTAATTAACCTTCTTTTGTGAAATTCTCTAATTCATTAAACAATTAGAATTAGTTCAACTAATTCCCATTAGATAATTGAAATTTTTATTCTAATTGTAAAACTAATTGCAA
>JAHXMU010000066.1:652057-688741 GCA_019455685.1 Philornis downsi
CCTATTTAAAACAATATACAAATATATAACAAAAATGTTTTGATTCCAAAAATGTAGAAGAATGTCTGAAATTTTAAGAACTTGTGGTTTTTCGAAACGGTCTCATTATTCGATTTTGCTGCATGAGGGGAAAGAAAGCGTTTCTAATACTCATTAAACTGCTATCAAAAGTAAACAAAATATCAACGAATTTATGCTCTATTGGAATAAGTAATAATTTTTCATTTGAAGTGCGTACATTTTTCATATACAGTGGTTGATTTGCATACCGGGATACCAGTCAACGATATATTGAAAATGGTGGAAAATGGTGTAACAATTTGAACTGATTCTGAGGCATCTTATTTTGGAGACTACTATTGGGAGACTACATTAATTTAAGTTTTAAATTGATGAATTTGAAGGCATATTTGATTATTTGTGTTGATTCTAATTGGGGAAATATCTCGAAAACATCAGAAAATTTAGTAAACGGGAATTTATACTGTAAGGGAGAGTACCAAAATGTTTCATAGAAAACGCTGGAGATAAAATCAACTCTGGAAGCGAAAGTTCAATTTCAAAGTGTTTCTGAATAATGGCGCCATATAGCAAAAACTGGAAGCGATATTGTAATAATTCATTTGTTTTCAATCCGAGGATGGCGATATTTCAATTATCCGAAATCCGATCTTTGTTGTCAAACAAAGATATGAAATGTATTTCGTATTATTTAATTTTTACCAAATCTCTTTACAGTGCTGTATAAAACGCGTAGACGAATACGAACCCAAAAGTACTAGATTATATTATATACAAAATTATGATTATTGATAAATCGTTCGTTTATTTGTAATATCTAACGACAGTTTTTAATGCAACCGTTAGATTTGAACTTAACAGTTTGGAAGCCACTGTAACAAATAATCCATAACTGGCAATGCCCCTATATTTTATGTCATGCTATAATCAGTGCAAATACTATCGCAACTCTCCTTTACCACTAGTGCACCTGAATGAAATGAATGTAATCAACTTTTTTATCTCTCTGCTTCTCTCCCATAGAAATCGATTATTGTTTACATCGTACAACTTGGCAGCACTTGCAGCGAATATATATGTATGGGGAAAATGCGAGTAATAGTTTTGTTATGGAATTGTGCGAGAGCGATGTTTTTAGGATGATAATGTTGGGCATCACTTTAGTAATTATTCGTTCGTCGCCGCGTGTAGACGGTGTTTGTATATTGTCTGATCGGACGGGCGCGCGTTTATTCTCTTTGTATGTTTTTTTTTTTGTCTTCTGTTGTTGGTTCCCCACACTTTTCAGTGTGTTGTTGTGTGTATTCTCACACTTTGCCGCTTCGTAGAATGTACGGCTGAAATGAAATATCAATAATGGAAAATAATAACAAATACATAAGTGGAATTGGAAAATAACCATAAAAATTTATCTAATTGTGTTCGCAAGTATTGTCAATAAAGAGCTCACGGAAGAAATTTGATGAAGAGTTCAAAATATCTGAAATTATACATATAAAAAATAATTAGGAAAAAAGTCCCATAAAAAATCAAACGAAAGTTTGTGGAATCAAGTGTAAACAAATGTGATTGATGTACGCAAAATACATAAATGTGAATACATTTTAAGGTAAACAAGCATTGCAATAATCAGAAACATCTCAAAGTTTTTGAACATTTTTGAAAATCTTATTGTCGGTCTGTTGTTGTTCCTTTCGAAATTCAACCACCTTGCGAGGGAACTCCTTTTCGGTTTCTTTTTCGTTTCGTTTGAAAATTCTTATTGTTGTTTGATAGCGGTAGTGTGGTTGTTGTAATGCCAAACATCATGTACCGACGACAAACACAACTGCAACAACAACAATAAGAACAGCAGCAACGGCGTACAACAAAATTCCGGTTTAACCACTCTCTGGTGTCTGGTCTTGGTCGTTCTCTTATTGTCGTTGTTGTTTTTGTTTGGCGTTTGTTTTAGTTTTACTTCAGTGTCGTTGTCGTTGGCGAGTGTGAGTGTCAGCCAGCCAATGTGTGTAAATGTCTAGTGCGACGAGAGTTTTGTGCGCTGGACCTTTGTGCCTTTTCGACTATTTTGCCCTAAACCAGAAACCAAAATGAATGGCAAAGACAAAGAATGTAAAGAAAACAAAAGAAAATCGTTGCTTACAAGATTTACTTTCTTCCCTCTCACCCTCTCACGACTCACTCGCTGATTTACTAACATACCCGGTTTTTGACGAAAATCTAAGAAAATTTGGTGCCATCACATTGATTGTTTGTGGAGTGTCTTCCTTTTGTTATTTCCAATTTCGTTTTCCCTCTTTCTTCTCCAACAATCTGATGGGAATGCCGACCAACAAAGAAACGCGACAGTCGCCACAACAATTGTACAGAGGTGTTAAATTATACAAAATTAACGATTTAACTCTGACCTTCTCCTCATAATAAGTAGAGCAATAAATAGCTGAGATATCGTTTTGTACATCCATCCAGATGAGGTGGGTGACTGTAGAGCTGCTATATATTGATTCTAATGAAAATTTGCTAGTGGGAAATCGACACGCCCTGGAAACTGTATTTTCCTTCCCACTGTCGATCAGCATTTAATAGTATGTCAAACTCTGATAAATTTCCCCAGTGTATTTTCGGTTTGAATATTGTTTGAGATTGGAATAATTTTTTGTACATTTTTTTTTTTTTTTTTTTTTTGATAAAACGCCAAAATAAAACATTATTGCTGAATTTACTTACATGTGTTGAAATAACCTCTTTTTTTCAATGGGGGAGAAAAATTTAAAAATCATTTTTGGCATTTCGGCATTTCCTATTCCCTCATATCACGGATTATGTCTTGGGAAAATATTAAAAACAAAAAAATAATTTCGTATGTGAAGTTGTCTATTTTAAAAACTCGACTCTTTCTTCCCGCTTTTATAAAAGTAAATCATGTATACTAAATATATTTGGAAGCTTTGGTTGGTTGATGAATGTGGTTATTAAAGATGTTGAAAGATCTGTTTTCCTTCTAGAGCTATAACTTCGTACTAGGAGTTATTAACAATTCAAAATGTTTTAAAAAGCGAGCTAGAACTATTAGGAAATGTATGCAATTTCTGAACGAATTTTACAAGTTTTTATTTTGCAAAGCGAGAATTTTGCAGCTCCACTCGTTCAATATATTTTCGTTTTTGTTTAGATTTGAGATTTAGTAGCAGCACAAACAAATTCAATTCAGTAATTTAATACTCGTCGTTACATGCTTGTCTACTTTTTGTATATAAATCAAAAATAAATATTTGAATTTTCGCCTTTTAGCAATTTAAAGTGTATTGCAAAAATACGAAGTACATCACAAAAGGAAGCGATGCCATCAAAAGTTCTACCGTGTTATTCGTGTGCGTAGGCCTGAAATCAAATATTATATAGTTATTTTCTTGGCAGCCTTTATGACAAATCATCATGTTCAATTTCTCAATGTTTTATCAGAAGCATGCAAATTTAGAACTGCCGCAGCCGATGTCGGCATTCCGTCCATCATCACTGTTTTAGGATGGATGGCCTAAATATTTTGGTTTTTGGCCAGAGATTACATTCAAAACCTTTTTAAAGCAATTCAGAGCAATGAAATGCAATATCGTTGATGTTGTCTGATTGCACCAAACTCAGTCATCCATCCGACCATCCATTCCACTTACAAACAATGTTGGCGCTAGAGACGGACGTCGCTGAAATGTAATGGAAAGGTAAACAAACCTTAGAGTAACGAACGGTAAAAGGGCTTAAAATGTTTCGCTTCCACATTTTTCTGTTTTGTTTTAGCGATTTTGTATTTGTGTTACTTTTCATTCCAATAGACCAGCACTCAACGCGGCCGTTTTGTTCTTGCCGGCGGTGCATTGAACTCTGGTGGGCTTTATAGTTCACTAGTTAAAAGTCATTCTCGTTACTTTGCCCCTACGTCAGTACGTCCGTCTGTCAGGCCGTTCGCATGAAATGCTATGTGATTTTGCTATTCCGTTTGAAATGATTCTCCAAGTTTTCGTATTCCAGAGTGATTAGAAACGGTGACAGAGCGGGAGGAAAGGAATCAATAATAACAACAGTTTTCCCCATTTGCGATTCGCTTTTCTGGCTGTGGGCATTGGTTTTGTTTGTTTTCCAAAAGAAAAAAGTAGAACAACTCAAAAGTAGTGCGGATTTATTAGCAACAAAATATAACGAGCTTAGAGAAGTAAACTCTAGCAGTTGGAGGGAATTACGGCAGCAGCAGCAAAGAGAAAATCATGGAAAATAGTTTAATTAACACAAATTGATAAGATTGAATTTCTTTTAATCGACTTATTAGTTGTTACTTTTCAGTGTGATTCCGTTTTTAATCGCATAGCAAGTGAAAAGGTTTTATGATCGTGATGTTACACAACTGTTTCGTATTTTAGAGTGAGAATGGGACAAATGTATTACTAGCACTGTTCAACACCTCTGAACTTCACACCTCTGCTTATGAAGATAACGCGCGTTTTCTAGTAAGTGATTCCGGGCTAATCAAGCGAATAAATAAAGCAAGGCTTTATAATTACATGTGCGTCATATGCCGTTTTGGGTTCATCGGAGTGATAATGAAACAGCAATATTACAGGTGTGATGTACCGGAATTCTAACCGATTTCAAATCATTCTATTAAATCCACCATCACGGAAGGTGGTAGACCATATTTGGCATTTTCATTGTAATGGTTAAAAATATAGATATAGATATACTATGTGTCTGTTGTCTGTTGAAAGCACCACAGGGGGAACCTATTGAAAGCACGAAATTTAATATGGAAATGTCCCATACTCATAAGAAGTTTTAGTTTGCAACCGGATAGATTAAACTTTGGAGGAAAAAAACCTGGTAATACAAGAACTTAACTCAGCTCTAGAAACTGAGTGGTTTTTCAGAAATTTTCCAAAAAGATTACCATTTTTCAATTTAGCTCTGGAAACTGAGTGGTTTTCCAGAAGTTTTCCAGGAAGATTAAAATTTGTTATAATGAAATTTTTTATGTTAACATTGATTAGGTTAACACCTATTATTTTCAAAACGCTGCCTTAAATGCAAACATGATTTATAAAAAATTCTCAAAAATACAATATATTATGTGCGGTAAGAGGGCGTTTATGGCATTACAAAATGCCATTTCTGGTACGCCCCCTTATCTGAAGGTACATTGTCCACCATCTCGTGGACTTCAAATGTCACAAATAGCAAACCTGATCCAATATGAAAATATCTATAGACTTTTTCATGAATATTTTATTGGACAGAAGAGGTACGTCGACATATTGTGCATGCGAAGAACATTTCCGTCACGTCTCCCAACCGGAACATCATCTGCGAAATTGTGAACCGTCATCCATGGTCGGGGATATATAAGCTTCAGTCCAACCGAACTTTAAATGTCTCTTCATTACGAACCGCATAAGTATGTGAAATCTGGATGGGAATATCGGAACTTTCAATATTTTTACCTACAATATTTCCGTTTATTCTTTATTTATTTATTGGCTATAAATTGGCATACTGATTGGAAAATACTAAAAAAACAAAAAGGAATTTTTATGCAAAACCCCCAAAATATCGAAATAGGAAAAGGTTCTTCTGCAAACCCATTTATTTATTTAACTTACTCATACATGTAAGGATCGAAAGAAACCGCTGCAATACATACAATATGTTAGTAAGCAACCGCTCTAACTACTAAAAATATATTTCATAATATATTCCATTAGAAAAACGGGCTAGACTTATCTTGCGAAGAATTGGTATATCATCTGAGACGTGGTGGGCCGCAATCATTAATGGTGCGTATGTAAGCTTCGGCCCGCCGAAAGGTTTTGCACACGTCCCATTTTGCTTCTCGACGATAAATTCAGACCAGTTTTAAATTTATTAAAGCATCAGTCTATATTTATTTTTTCGCCGAAGTTTTCTAAATTATTAATAACATTCGCCGTTTTGGTAACGATGTTTAAAAATTAATTAAAAGAAAACAGGTATTGCTGTTATTGCTGTTCAGTTAATGCTAATGGAAATTCTCTGTATCGAATTTCCCCTATTGGATACTACAATATCGGCCAAAGAAAAATTGGCGGAATATTCCCGTGTCTTTTTGTAAAATGAATAAAAATAAATGCAGAATATCCGTTTCAATATTTTTTGATATTTTTGTCTTTTTTTAATAAAAATATTACCAGCTTCTTGGCGATAGTTTTGTTTTTTAACTTGACATTGTGTTGTAATTTTGTTGAAATATTTCTTTCAGTGCAGAGTAACGGATTTGTTATGTCATTCTATAACTTCCGTTCTGCATCACCTTTTAACATTACGCCAATTGACATGATTGGTGTTTTAGGTTATGACTTAAGTCACTTTAGTCCTCAATGGCTTCACATACCACCAATGTTTATGTGGCGCAGTATCTTTGAACAATTTGTGGTAAAATATGAATTATTGTAAATATGTTTTTTGTTAAAAGTATTTTCTTCCTTTTCCAAACAAAAATGAAATTCTATTGTTAATAATCCTGCTAAAGACAGTTTTTCACGTTTTTCGTGGTATTTTTCTTTTTGGTATAAATGAAGCAGGACATTGATACGATTTTGACTTAAAATTTCAAAACACGTCCACCTCGCTCCATCATTCTGGTAGTGTTCAGTTGTAAGGCTGCTGAGCACCATTGAATCTTAACGTAATTTGTATTCCACTGACGATGCTGTTTACAAGACTTCTCAGTTTTTCATCCTGGCAGAAAACAGTTCGTCTCACTTTGCTGTGTTTTTACGTTCGTCATTATTGTTTTTTATATAATTTATTGCTTGTTATTGGTATTCTTGTGTAGCGTCAGGGTTGGTAAATCGGATTATTGAAAATTGTAGGTCTCAGATTATGATACAGCTATAGGGAAAGTTGGGGTTTAGTAGACTGAATAGAATACAGCCCCATGTGAGGAAGATATTTTTGTTTATTACATTTTTATGAATGCTACCTTTTGTGAAAATCACTTCTACTTTCACACAAAGGTATTATTGAAGCCTAAAGAAAAACAGGAATTGAAATGCTATATAACACAAACAAGTTGGGAAACGTATTCTTAAGTTTTCAACATAATCTCCTTTTATCTCGATTCACTTTTTCAACGATTTTCGATAGCTTCTATACACTGTTTATAGTAAGAACTGTCAAACTTCTTAAAATAGTCATTAACCGCAGACTCCAGCTCTTTATTGTTGGCAAATCTCTTACCACCGAGCCATTTTATCAAGTTTGAAAATAGAGAATAGTCCCAGGGAGCTAAATCTGTCGAATGAGGTGAGTTATGAAACAATTCGAACTTCAATTCATTAATTTTGGTCATCGCAATAGTGGATGTATGTTCTGGAGCATTGCTTGATGAAACAACACTTTATTTTTCAGTTATTGCGGCCTTTTTCCATAATTCTATCATAATTCTATTCTATAACGCTGCAATAAATTAACATAATATTCGCTGTTAGTGGTTTTTTCTTTCTGAACATAATCAACAAAAATAATCCCATGCGCATCCCAAAAAACAGACGCGATGATCTTGCCTGCAGATAGAACCGTTCTTCTTTATTTTTCCACTCCAGTCCACTGCTTTGACTGTTCTTTTGTCTCAGATGTGGAGTCGTGCACCAATGTCTCATCTATGGTTATAAATTGATGCTAAACCTCGGCAGTTTTATGGCATTGAAACATCGCCAAACACTCTACTAAAACATATACAGGGCGCTTGTTTTGAAAGCAAGCGCGGCGCCCATCTTGCGCACAACTCTCTCATCTTCAAATCTTCGGGCAATACCTATACGATGTATAGCATTGTTTGAAATGCCTATCATTTTAGCTTACTCACTCACCTTCAGCTTTCGATTATTCGATATCATTTTGTGGATTATCTTAACCATGTCTGGCGTGCTCAATTGGTCGACCACTACGGTGTTTGTCTTCACAGCTCGTACGACGTTTTAAACTCTGCTACCCATTATTTGGCAGTTGTAAACGATGGAACCGCCTCCCCCAGAGTAGAATCTAGTTTGGCTTTAATATTGGTTGAACTCTAACCTTTCAAATGGAAATACTGAATTACATAACGGAGACCAGTTATTTCCATGTTTACAAATTCACTGAGATCACCGATGAGGATGATTGAGTCATTTTAATCATTATACATTTCCTAACTCAAGGTACCCTTAATAAGTTTCCAACGCTATCTATGCCATTAATTAACACTTACTTTGCAAAGCTAACTTTATATTTTAATATAGGACTGAAATATACCTCCCATTGAGTTATCAAGGATATGTGTATAATTACTAATCTTCACTACTTCTACTGATCTGCCGAATTCTGAGAGTTTGCAGTTGATTCAATGTTTGCATAATAGTTCCCCAAATGAAATCGCGTAACTACAAAATCGGAGATGCAAAATAATGCTCACGGGCTTACGGCTCTCCTGACGCTGGAAGCGCAGCCTAGATTGTGAAAAATAAAGATTTGCTCACTCATGAGTATATCATACTCACCGCAAGTAGAGCGGATTTTGTTAGTGACTCATAAGCGGTGGCTCATTTCTGATGTCTGTGGTTCATTAATAAGGTGGTTTTTACTCATTACTCATGGACAGTGAGTAACCCGCCCTTTTTAAGTACCGATTGTGGTGGGTAGGATATGTGCGACGTACTACTGAAATCTGGGTTTGCTTTTTTAAAACTGTTTATTATGATCTAGCACAATTACAGTTATACTAAAATTAGTTTGGAAGGCGAAAAAAAGGACAAGTTGCTGCGGACATTCGATCTTCACAACTTACAACTATATTCGAAATCATGTAAATAAACCCGAACTTAATTTTTACTCCTAATTTTGTTCGTAATAAATAGATGTCATAATTTTTAACTGAAAATAATCATTTTTAGAAAATAACTGTGATTTCTCATTTCCTCACATTATGAAGAAACTTGTGCTTCGTAAAGCACAGTAATACCGGATAGTGAAAAAATTGTTTACGTGAATAATCTTAGTATGGTGTATAATGGTAAAATTGTTAGTACCGTGAAAAGTACAAAAAGTACCTGCTCTTCCATCCCAGTAGCAGCGGTTACTACAGCACATCATTGACGCACCGAGAATCCGAGTAAAGTAACTACATTTCTGTCTAGACGGGAGCGTTTGTTTTGAACGACAACAACATAAGCAAAAACCGAAGAAAAATTGAAAATTATTACAAAAATTTGCCGCTCGTAGTTGTTGGCGTTGTCTGTTGGTGAGGGAACAGCATCAAAACAAAAAACGAAACAAGTACAAAAGCAACAACACGACAACAGAACACAATTTGGTTGTTGTGGTTGTTGTTTATGAAGGCAATTTTAATGTTATTGTTGCTGCCGTCGCTACTGCTGTTGGGGCCACTGATGAAAGAGGGAGTACAAAGTGCGCATTGCCAACCCGTGCATATACAACACCAGCAACCACTCATAAGCGCAGACGAACCGCCAAACACCCTCATCATCAAGCAGTCTCCCCCCATTCGACTAATTCTTTTCTGTCGCTGTACACTAAACATAAAACTTGCATTGAACACACATAACCACTGGCTCACAGACATTAACATACACACAATCGTTTTTCAACACACCAAAAAACACTTTCCATTTTCCATCTTCCTTTTCTCTCTCCTCAGCACTCTCCACCTCTTATCCAACGCATGGTTTCCTCCTTTTACTTGCTTGAGCATCGGTGCGAGTACGGATATTCTTTTACATTGCACTGGTGTGTATACCCGAGGGGAGTAACAGGAGGCCAACCACTTTTTGAACATAACATTCAGTCTTATGGAACATATGAATACCAACAAACAGAACGGCATATGTCGTCAATTTTTGCTCGATTGCCGTTTATAATTTTGCCGCTCCCCATCGCATTGCGACGAATGTTGAATTGTAAACGCACTTTCGGAACGTGCATGAAGCAACATCGGCTTTCCGACTCAGACTCAGATCCAACATCATTGTTGCATGAACTTGATTGTGTGTGGGAAGGGGGAGAATTTTTTTCGCCTTTTTTCTCTTTCATGTCTTCATCTTTGAAATAGAGTATGGGAGTGGTCGCCCGATGGAGAAATAAAAAAACTTTGAAGTTGCTGTATTTTTGAGAAATGTGTTATTTCTTAAAGTTGTTTTTTTTTTGCTGTTATGATACGGGCCATTCGTTCTGAAAGTGGTATAAGTCAATGTTTTCCTTGTTTTGACATATTTAACGTTGCGGCGGCAATGGGAAAAATTTCTGCATGGATTTGGAATCATGGAATTTTGGTTACATAATTAATTTTTGGGCGACTTTATTTAAAATTATATATTGTTACGGGATCGGAAAAGGAATTTCAACATTTTGATCCGAGCCTCAATACAACCCCCAAAGGACAATAGTTTCAAAAAGATACACGACATCCTGTTGAGGGGTAAATCATTTATCTGAAACGAGTACACAACTAATATATTTGTCAAAAACAGGAAAAGTCGTAGAAGCGACTTCTTGCATTTCATGTTTTATAAGTTGAATATATATATGTATTTTGAATTTGCAAGTCATTTGATCTCTTGCATCCCAAGAATGAGATATGGGAGAGGTTCTTATATTCAGTGAGCTTACACGCATTCCATTTTTGGACTCATTTAACGGGACCTACAAATTACCGACGATTCCGAACGCTACAGTTTGAGAAGCATTTACGAGATTTGTCGATTACTCGGCTACTCGGTGTTCTCGTCAGAAACATCGAGATGATAGGTGTCTGCATGTGGTGTTGAATCCGAATAAAGACGATTTTGGATAGACATGGTATACGTATACCGGATATATGTAAATGAATATAACTTTATGTTCGTGGAAATAGTTGTAACATTTTAATTGATCCTAAAGTGTTTAAATGCACATCGTTGCTTCTCTGAGATATAATCGTCAATTTTGGGCCTTGAAAACCTGAAGAATTTCGAACTTTGTATGGTATGTTATACAAATCGAAGATCATTAAAATTGGAGGGGACGTAAGCTTTGGAAAAAATAAATAAATGTGTAGGCAGTTTTGTAAATACTTTTAATACTTTTGTATTGGTTTTACGAATAATCTGATTTGATTTCACACCTAAATTGCCTTTCGTTTTTTGCGATAATATCGAGAAAGTTATTTGTAGTGGAAAACCCTCTTAATTCTTGTATGAAAATATTGCATGCAGAAAATTAGAATCTTAAGAACATCAATATCTATTCCCACATTTTTAAAAAATACCTTCTTCATTCGGTGTTGTCTTCCGCCGAGTAGCTTTCTATCAGTTCATCATTTTCGCTAATAAGGCAAATCCATTGCTAACGGTTAACGCTTATGTTTTTGATGTACGATGTATGAAGCTTTTTATACTATCTAAATTTTATACTATCTCTAATTATAGATAAATAAAACGTAGCTGCATGACCCTAAAAAAATCAATCTTTTGTTAAAATCTTTATCCACTTCCTCTAATGTCCTTTCATCGTTTGACTTTAATGACCTGTTTGGTTGGTTACTACTAGCTTAAAAGGATCGGTTTCTCAGATTGGACCTCCGCTGTAACCCGTCCGGTTATATGTGCAGTTGGGTCATCTTACTGGAACTAATTGCCGTTGAAACGAACACATCTTCGGCGCAGTTCTAGGTAATAAACTGATTCAACATATTAAAATAACATTGACATTGACAGTGTGATTGTAGCCCGATTCGTTCGCCACCCTGTATAAAAAACCGCCTAAAATTTCTTAGGTATTCCTAAAGTATTAGGGTATTTTACTTTGCTTTGACTCGCAACACTGTGTCCTCATACGTTGACTACTCTTTAAAACGAAATTGAATTGAAAGAAGTCACCATCATATCCCTCATGTCCTATCGCAATTTCGCTCGCTTTCGCTCTTGTTCCGTACTGTGTTCAGTCGTTTTGCTTTTATTTGATGTCGTTGTCAAAGTCATTTCGAACAAACATATTTCTTTGCACAGAAACCACTTTTCTAAAGTTTATCCTCTGCTGCAACTCCCTACCGTAGAGATATTCTCCGACATTGTTCCTTTGTGAACTTTGTCCCATAGGGAGAGGAGTCGGTTGCCTTCATCCCGGGCTTTCAAGATACTCGTATTTTATTTGTTTATAACTTTAACATTGATTTTGAGTGGGCATATTGCTGGGTCGGATGCTGTCATTGCTTCCTTTGCCCCTGACTCATTCATATGAGCTCGTTCGGCCATTCTGCAAACCTTCTTTGGCTGCCTTCTGCTGTAATTTAAGCTTGTTTTCGGTGTAAGTGTGTATGTGTGTGTCTTTGTTATATTGGTTTATTGGCATTTTATCAGCTTTTGTCGTTCGCTGTGTCTGTTGCCATTCTGGTCCAAATGACTGTCTGGGATTCCCGCTCGTTCGTCCGCTTATCTGTCTGTATAGTGTTTGTTCAGGGATATGCCTTTCAGGCTGAATGGGCCGGCAAGATTTTTCAATGTTAACATTGAATGTGTCTTTTCTTATGGTAATTTTCTTGTTTTTTTCGGGACCGTTTTCCTCTTGATACATAAAATTTCAAATTTCAAATAATTTGTATGATTTTTTTATATTTCCCAATAACAACGACGGCGATCAATGCGATAAGTGAATGTTGTTGCTATTTTGGTGAAGTTCATTGGGTTGTTTCGCATTTCCTTTTTCCGTTTTTGTGCTATATTGGATTTAAAATTACGAGAAGCGAACTCATAATATTTTATTGCATTTTGCCTGTGATTTTGACCGAGATTTATTTTGTGAAGTGTTGAAGTGCTTGAAAGGATGATAGAGGGGGAGCTTTCCATATCATTACGTTGCCTTTGCTTTTGAATTATGAATATCTTTTGGAGAGTAAGAGACTTGTATTGTAATTGTCTACAATTGAGGCTAGTATTTATGGACCTATATAGATTTGCGAAAATGGTAAAAAACGAATTTCTCAATGTTTTGCTAGGAAGTTTTTCTGGGGATACTTTGAAGAGTAGCATATCGCAATTTTCAAAATTTTATTTAAACCTCATAGGCATAGGTCTGATTCTTTTTTTCCAGTTCTAATGTTGCTACTTCAAAATATGTTTTGTGGCTTCAATGGTTGCGAAAGATTTATAAAATCCGGAGATAACTGTTGCATTTAATAAATCGCCTTTCATTTATCCTTAAACTACATTCTTTCCTAAATGCGTAACGTATGGAAATTATGACAAATCGGTTCAACGCATCACGAGAAACAAGGAAAACATCTATTGAATCTGTTAACAAAACTTTCTATTGTTTGCAAATCGACCTGTTCCCAGTCCAGCTGGTAGATTTTGTGCTTATGTTAGATCTCATTTTTAATTTAGTTCAAACTAGCAATTCTATTTTTATTTGAAAGTGACCAAGAATAGGAAAATACATTAATTTAGTGTTTCTTAGATTCTTTCTTTCATTATTTTGTTGTGTAACACAGTGACATAACGATAGCACACGTGAAATGACCGTTAAAATGATTGCAGTTTCGAGGACCAAGGCAGGATCTGTGTGAATTAAACAGAGACGGCTAAATGACCTTTTAGTTGCCTAAATATCGTTAAGCGGCGGTAACCACCAACAGACACCGTGTAATCGATAAGTTATTAAAAATTGAAATTCGAAAACGCCATTAGGACACAGGTGCCTTTCAACCAGGATGTTTGTTTGCTCACTTAAGTGAGCTTGCATCATAAGATGTAAGCGAACTTTGTTTTTTTTTTTTTAGTAGTACAATTTTTAGTATTAATATTTCAATACCAGCATTCTGATGATATCTGTCAGGGACTATCCCTTGGTGTATACTTGAGTGGAGGATACTCTATTTGGTTACGATGTGATAAAGTGTCGGTGAGTTTTACTCCATGATAGATAGACATTTTTAAAAAGGATTTTGCTGCGTACGCAATTCGTTAATAGAGAATACTTCACTTGATTAATGCGTTCAATTACATCTGCAGACAGCCAAATTGTTTACTTTAAATTTTCAGAAATTTTTTAACATTTTGTGTGAATCTTGTTATAAACGTTATAAGCTTGTGATGTGCTCTAAATAGTAATTTTGTGTTTTATATTGTTCAGATTCAACTTATTGTAAGTTACAAATCCTCAACATTTTAATAGAGCACTGTTAACTCCTTAAAACACCATCTCGTTGCGGTTTGTGTCTCTGCTAACCAACTACGAATTTATGTTCAGGCACATTCTTTAATGCACATATGTACATACCATTAAAGATGAAAATTTCATGCATGAAATTATCAAGACAACAAGTTAAATAAATCTGGCATCACTGCAAGTCTTATCTATTACTTGTTATTCCTACAGTTCAGCAAATTCTACAGAGCCATATTTTGCAATGCATTGCGCTTATCCTTCCAGGCCTATGCCACATCTATTTTACAAGACAAGAAATATCCCTGTATTTAGAATATTATAATAAGACGGTCTAAATATTAAATAGACTAATCGTACGCACGGAGACTTTTTAACTTATGTTTTTCGATTAAAAACTAATTGGAATATAGTAAATGTTAACATTGCTTCGACGTTTGTTTTGACAAATCACGAATAGGCTGAATATTACTTATATTTGAACCTTTTTAATAAAATTGTGTAAGCAGTTTCCATATTTTACAACAGATAAAGAACATAGACTCCCTTTATATCCTTATTTTATAACCCTACTCTGTGAAACAAATATCTAACGTTTATGGCACACAGCTTCCGTACTTTATTAAACTACAGATTTTAAATTCATTTAGATGAATCTTGCACATAAATTTAGATAGGCGCCACTTTAATAATAACCCAAAGACCATTACGATGTTGCCAGCCTCCATTTCGTCTTAGGAGAGTTTCACAAAAACGCAAACGTTTACATTGAATTGTCTGCCCCACTATCCATTGCACAGGCCGACCCGCAGTGGCCCAGATGATAAGGGAGAGTTACCAGCAGTCACCACAACCACACAATACCCCTTCCACGGTGTAATGGGTAAGAATAACAATGTTTTCGGCCCTGGGAAACACCACTGGAATAATTGTATAGAATTACGTATAAAACAAATTACAAAGATTTTGCAAGAACCACAATGACGGCGGCAACTACACACTCACAAGACCCAAACAAACGATGTGTTCTGGTATGGAGGAGTCTATTTAAAAACGGAGGATTGAATGTGTGCTGGTATCCAGCTCAAACCAAAATCTTCAAACTGTGGCTTGGTTTATGATGTTACTTGGAAATGATGTTTTTTTTGGGGGGGGGGACTATTATTGTGCTTTATATATTATGTGAACACAGAGCAACATTTAACAAAACGTTGAACACATTAAACAATAACAATGTAAAGGGTGGGGGTATGGGGTGCGCATTCGGGCACAAACATACGATGTACTCCCGCTCTCACTTACAGCCATAATGACTGACAAAACAATGAAGTCCACAATGTCGAACGGAAAATACAGCTGAATAGTTGTTCTGTGACTGGGGCGTTAGGTTCGCTAGTTGGTTTCGCTCCCTTGCCCTAAACGTTGACATGGGATGCTGTTTGAGATAATGAAAATTTACACATGACTGAAAATATCAGCTGTAAAAAACAGAAACAGTAACAGAAGCAGCCGCAGCCACAACGCAACCAGCCTCCAAAGCACAGTTGATTCAAGCGTAAATAAGACCCATAACCATTCGACGTTATAAACTCACTCGTTCACTACACAACACAGTTATGCTCGGTTGTTCCAATAAATTTTGCAAGTACGATTGCAGCTATTTCTGCGCACAACAAGGTGTTCAGAGAGGGGTAAAAGTGATCTCAATGTGATCTCAAATGAAATAGTGAATAAATCAGGAAAAAGTCTAAGCTTTGTTTGCGTCACAATAAGACTTCAAGACGAGAGCTTTTATTATCTGAATATTTTGTGGCGCCTTTTGTTTTATGAAGCTCTTGTGCGACAATGTTGAGACAGTGTAGATTTTCTTTTTTCTGAAGCAAAGACAAAAATTTGTAATGAAAACCAAATTATGCGGACATTAAGACCATCGCAAAGTTGTCATAACCAGAAAAATGAAAGTAAATCGTCTACCATTATTTGTTCATTATTTATATGTAGACTTTTTCTTTCTCAGTTACAAAACACTTATTTTAGCCGCATTCTATTTGTTACTAAACCGCTGGAAATATGATTTATATTTCAGAAGTTGTCTTTTATACACTTGCTAAGTTTAACATTAAGCCGTTTTTGATTTTGTGCTTCAACCAACATTCCATTATAGTCAAGATAAATTGTTAAGCCAACTGGTTCTGTACCGAGTTGTTGGTCGTTATGCCATAATAAACAAAAACAAATTCCCATCACATCTCATGTATGAGCGTGTTTACATTCTATTGTTTAACCGCACGAGCGGAGCCTCTTGTTTGGTTATTTCGAACATCGATTTGACAACTTTTTACTACGTACTTAATATCCCTCGTAGTAACCATCGATGTGAGTGCTGCTTAAAGATAGATAAAATATTCCCACCTAAGTTTGAAGCCTTAATGTCATACACAATAGTTGCGTTGCGGGTGGCGACTATTCTGTGTATATCACTTTAGTTATAGAAAGTAATATATTGGAAGAATGAAGACAAGCCAGCAAATTATTGGTATAATTAATTGGGATTATTTGATCGAATCTGTGTGTTACCTACTGGTGGTAGATAATTCCCCATGCATGAATGTAGTTGCAGGCAGCTAAGTCTGGCGAAATTGTTGAATGGGGAAATAAGGACTTTTTCCAGTCCCAATTGATTTGCTTCACTATGAAATATATATATAATTAATCTGCGACCAATCTGGTTTCTTGTCCTAGCTTGTTTTCGCACTCTAAATGTAGCGTAACAGCTGATGTGTTTTATATAATAATCGGACGTTGAATAGGTTGAAATCGGAAAAAAACTTGAAGTTATTATTTTTGGTATCGTGGAACGTATTTCCACATCAACGTCAACTTTATTAATCCCATTCAAACGTACATAGTTGCTCTATTTTTACTAAAATGACTTATTCTAGAATATGCTACGATATTTCAGAGAGAACGAATATTTACAAAGACAAACATATTTACAGAATAGTGTTGTTTATCATAGACTTAATTCTAGAAGGTTCTTATTTACATAACAAGTGAAAAGGAGATAACAGTAGACTATATAATGGGAGTGAGAGGTACAAACATAACTTTCTGTCGTAAACGTGATTCTAGAAAAGTCCTATTTAAAGAGGGAAAGAGATTATATATATCATACTTGAATGTTCTGGGAGCGGTTTTGATGATGTTTCTAGAATTCACACTTAGAGAAATTACACCCACATACTACATTTTTTTAAATCGCTGAAAGTCTTCCTTGACTTTAAAGGATTTTTATAAGTTTTGCTATATTTATTATATTCAATTTTTAATTTTTTTATTATATATTTATGTGAATATCGAATCTACTTAATAAAATTTTTCGATATTTGAATTAATTTGCGATAAAACTTTAAAATATTGACCGTAAAGCATGGTCGAAATTGTGTTTCTGTTTTAAGAATCCGAGTAAAGTTATGTTTGGTTGCAGAACAATAACCAGCTTCTTGCAAATATTGCATACCTGATGAAGAGGCAACATTGTGTACCGAAATACTGAACACTTTTACATCTCTAATGCTCACTATAAAGCCAATACATACATTAACACATTCCCATACATTTCATTGCTCTTTGTGTCGTATCTTCATTTGCAATTATAGAATCAAAAAAAATCTTACATTTTGGGTACTCTCAACCTTTTACACAAATGCAAATGGCTTAATTGTAGACAAACATTTATCAGCTGTTAATGGAATCTGATCACATGACAACTGACAATAATGCGAACAGTACAGTTTCCATTCGTCAATTCTGTTCGAAGTTATTTCATTTCGCAGCAGTCTAAATAAGTTATAACTGTTTCTTTGCGCGTATGCGAAGGAAAATGCAAACGAATCGCGATGAAGAATATTTGAAATCAGAATGGGAGAAGGAGAGAGAGTATTATATTGTCATCAATTTAATTTTTTTCCACATTGTAATACCTAGCATTGAATTTATATAGTACAGATCAGCTAATCTAATTTGTTCAAATTATTTTTCTATTAATGGAAGTGTTGTAGTCTTCTTTTATTGATTTCATCAGTGATCTCGTTGCACTGAACGCAGCGAGGAATGGTCATTATTTCCTGATTCACTGCACCGTCACTCTACACGTAAAAGCGATAATTTCGTTATAAAATTCATTTCTTCTTACATTAATATCCGTTGGCTTTCCTCCCTGTACAAATCTTTAATTGAAACAAATTAAGTATTTCCCGTTCTCCATTACGGTGCCCCAGAAGCAGAATGCCAGGCGGCTTCAAAAGTATCATTGATAATTACATATCATCTCCCACACTTAATGGCGTTGGCAATGCTGAAATTTTTGACATTACGTTTAGCACATACTCGTGTTTAAGCTGAAGTGTCATTAACTTAAATGTTTCAAATTCCTCCTCCTCTCGACATCTTCCTATTGCTAAAGAATAGATCAAAAAGAAATCGCAAAAACAAACCTCTACCGAAGCAGTGCAATTGAGAGTGACATGACGGACAGACTCAAGTATGCCCCCATAAATGATAGTCTGACAGCAATAGACCTAGCAGTGGAGAGCGCTAGCCAGTGAAGGAGATGAGAGTGTGATGGGACGGCGGCGGCAGCTACAACTCGAGAAGACAATTTAAATTTTGTATGAATAGAATAGAATTGATGAACGGATAAAAACAAAAGAATGAATGATGTACTTTATTTAGAATTCTGAATATGAGACGGAACTGGGGGAGGAAGCTCGAGAATGTGAAAAGCGGACAAAGAGAGGGTTAGCAGTGTGTGGAGTCCATGTGCATCTAGCCACAAAAACAAAACAGTCTTAAAGTTTAAGCCAAAGGGATCCCAACATGTGCAGTGCAGTGGAATGTTTATAAGGGAATGCCAGCCATCTTCGTCACCACGAGCAGCAAAAAGCAACAAAAACCACTTGTGACAGACAGACAGATGGACGGACGGGGCGGGCAGATGCAAACAAATTGCACAGTCGGTACTTAAAGTCAGTGTGGATGGATGGATGGATGAATCAAAAGAAGATTAAATTGAAGGAAGTTGTAAAGAACAATTGAATGTTTTAAATTCACTTCTTGCTCTTGTACTTTTTGTTGTTGTCGACCTCCGTTGTTGTTTCTGTGGAGTTACCGCTCATGAACATATAAATTGCGTTGCTTAGTCAAAAACAAAGAGGAGAGAGTGAACAGCGAGACCCGAGCGAAGTCAGAGGAAATAAAACAGAATGAATACATAATTTGGTATTTCTCCTCTGGTCTCTACAGAGTATTTTTTTGCTAATAATTATTAATAATTTAGTAATTCTCGTTTCGCTTTGCAAGGAAGAAAAAGGAGAGAAAGACAGAGGAAAAGGAGACAAAGAACGGCGACGAATCGTTCAAGGATAAAGTACAGCACATGTGAACTAAATAAAGGGTGTTTACGGGTTAAGGTGATTGAATTCCATTCAAGCTGCTTAGCAGCACTCTTGTACTAGGAATTAGTTGGAGTTAAATGTAGCTGGTATGACAATTAATTCAATTGAGGAATAAGAAATACACAGGCCATCAGCGTTTGCCGGGCTGCAGTTTAGTAGACGGTTTTGGTTAATTGGGAATATTGAAAACGGAAATATTTTCGATGTGCACGCTTCAATTTTCCAACTATTGCGAAGTGAATATTGCACTTTACTTCTTTTTATAAGTTAGTCGATGCTAATAAAAAAGAACGAATACTTTAGTGGTCACCACAACAACGTCTTCTCAATAGCTACAGATCTCATGTGTGATCTCCATGTTAAGTCTGTTATTCAAAAGTAGGAGAGGTAGTAGTAGGTTATATATTTGGGTTGGGGTATTGAGGCATGGAAAAAAAAGTTACGAGAGTAAAACTATGTCCTTTTTTGATCTTCTTTTTTAAGAAAATTACAAAAAAATAAGAACGTGTAAACATAAAAAACAGAAGCTAATAATTCTCACGAATTCATTTTTACAAATAATCGCTTTATCTAAAAAACAGTCATAAAAATAAACACCCGTTCAAATAAGCGGTAAAAATTAAATCTGAGAGAATGTCAAAAAATATTTCTCAAATTTCAGAGTCTTCCGAAATACGAACTAAAGTCAACTCAGCGCCAAAAAATATTGTTCCCTTTGTAATCAATTCATTTCTTATATCTCGAAAATATAACTTGTCAAAATATGTAAATAAAAGTTTTTTTTTTTCGCTTTCCAACAACATAAAATTTGGAATGTTAAAAGCAACATATAGCTGTTGTTTATAATATAGAGATCACAATAACTAAATTATTAAAAATCTCTCTGGCAAAAAATATTGTTCAGCTGTGTAATGTTCATTTTCAATATTCCTGTCGGGTCGCATTTAAAGAGGATGTAATGTGTGCATTATTGGTGCGTATAATTTGTTACGGCACAAAATGTAACACCCTGTATGAAACAATTAAAATGTGAGGTATCTTTTAATGGAATGAGTTTTTTGGTTTTTTCAGAAATCGATCTATTCTCTAGAATTTCATAAATTAAATTTTTATCCATTATATTGACCGGCCGTGCGGCGATGGTTAGTACACGCAACTGTCGTTTTCATGATCAAAGGTTTAATATCGCATACAGCGACCTATTATTACTAGAGTGGCGCTCACCTCGATGTGTCTGACGAGCACTTCGACTGTGGTCGAATAATCGACAAGTTTGGTTAAAGCTTCTCAAACTGTGACGTTCGGAATCGACGTTAAACTGCTAAGTGAGTTTAAAAATAGAATGCGTGTAACCTCATTGAATGTGAGAACCTTTTCTGTATCTCATTCATGCGATGCAAGAAAATTTGTTTTTATATCCTTATAATGCTTCACAAAATTTGAAAAAAAAACAATCGTTTTACTACGCTTTTTCTAGTATCCTCTAAAATAGTTCAAAATGTCATCCATTGAATTAGTTCATAATAATAGTCGTAACACATTTATTCACACATTTATTCTATTACTCATTTGTTCTAAATTCAACCAAAACCTTGTAAACATCCGTCTTGTAAACTTGAATCTGCAAATGAAAATGGTATACATTGCCACGTCCCTTACGGCATGCGTTTATCAATTGGCTAATTTATGCAATTTCTATTTTCCTTTTATAACTTTGAAGTGAAAGGCTTAATTGAGTTACAATTTTGTTTTTTTGTTGTTGTTGATCTGTCCAACATTTCTTTTGAGAGTTCGATTCTCTGAAGTTTTTCCCCACTATAGGCGGGCACTTTTTCCACAAATTAAAATATAATCATTGCAAAATATGAGAGTAACTTAGAATAATGATTATGGCAGTTAGAGGCGGAGAACGTTTCTACGTTAACTTAGTATCAATTGCTAGTTGCAAAACTTAAATTTGATAATCCTCATATTTCACTTGATCGGTTCCTCTATGTGGGCGCAACTAACTGCATTTAGGTTGAATTAGAACTTCGTCATCTTGCTCAATTATCTCAGATTTTGCGTCATGAAGTAAAAGGAAAAAAATAATGTTCGCTTAGCAAAATATATAGTTGGTTCCTTTATTTATGTCTGTTTAAAAATTGTTGGTATCTTAGCTGATGAGATGTTATAGTTGTCAGCGTTCTCTCATTGCCTCAGTCGAAAAAACATTTGAACGATAACCTATTTTTGTTCCCTTTTTATGAAGAGTTGTCCTTTGAATTGAATACCATTAATGATTGATATGTCTGCGACTTTCGGCTATTGGTATGGGAAGTCGGTATATTCAGGCGATAGAAGGTAGAAAAGGCAAGAAATAATTTCATGAAATTAGGAGTGTAAATTAGTCGTAATTTTAAGAGATAAAACTGAGGAAAAAGGAACGAAAAAATAAATTAAATTCTGCAAAATTTACCGAATTTTTACATTTGGAGGATATAGCAAGAAGGAAAGGGGCAAAATGAAGAATGATGCGACAGAAAATCTGTTGAACATATTACATACCGTTTAATAAATCATTTTTGCTCTTATTAATTCAACTGTATAATTTTCCTAATGCGAATTTTCTTATTTTCTTTTACTTAAAAATCATACCCAATATATTAGCTAGATGTACGAAATTCGTTGTACTTAAATACTTAATCACACTATCATGAATTGTAATCTTATATTCTGGCTATATGGCAATTATTGCTCTTTATCTTTAACATAAACTCGTCGAAATTAAAAACGAGATTTCGTAGTGCCAGATCACGGTGAATCTGTCACTTTTTCTCGAGATCCTCATCAAACACAAAGCCACTCACAAATCTCTTAATAAATGTAAGTTTCTACAAACAAATTATAAGTAAATTTTCCATTTGCCCGAACAGCAATCAAGGCAAGTACTCTCCACCTACCGGTGTAAATATAAGTCAAATTTCCTTGACTTTCCCTGTCGTAACCACAATGCTCATGTTGTGGTGTAGTACTTCCTAAATGTCAGATGTATTTCTATCACCCTAAGATGACAGGATTTTAGACAATATCCGTTATGACATAAGCGCTCTGTCTAGAAGTTAATCCTTTCAGGTGATAAACAGTGTGGAGAGCGAAAAATCCGAAGTAAAATTAAAGTACGCTAGAATTTTGCGAAATTCAAAGCGATCTATAAAAGTTGTATCATCCTGATTAAACGTTAGTAGAAGTCAGAAACATAAGTAAATTTTTGAAAAAAGACAAATTCTTAGTATGATCTATTAAAATATTAAATGTAGCATATCAAGTTTGAGCATTAACGAACGAACTTCATCGAGAACATTATTTGCGAATTAAATAAAATTAATAATTTAATAATACTGTTAATGATACGGAGTTTTTTGGAATTTTATTGGGCTATAAGTATTATCTCAAAAACTTTAACCAATTCACAATCTTCCGCCTTTAAGTTTTGTTGCAAATTTTAACTATATTATTTTCCTTCCTATATTGAACTAAGTTGTAGCTCAGTTGGTGTTTGCCTGATACTATTTTGGATGTAAATTTGTATAAAATTATCAAAAATACAATATTTTTTTAAAACAAATTTTCATTTGTACATATTTTGTATATTTGAGAAAGCCGTGTCGGGCCGAAAAATTGTCCTTTTCACGTTTTACTCGTTCTCTGCAACACATTTTACAGTATCTCTTTCAAACTTCTTGGAGCGTAAAATCCCATAATTGGTTTGTCCTGAGTTGAACCTGGCGATGGAGAAAAATACCACTGCAGCATTGTCATAAAATCATCTTAAATTCTTGACACGTTTTGCCATTGTGCATTTATATCTCTCTGTCCCCGTCCATTTAAGGATCTTTATTAAATTATATCTAGCACAAACGCTCTTACAAACTCGCACTTTGGCACTTGAGCACCAACGCTGTCATGGCAGTGTAGAAATACCTTCTAGTACATCGATGTACGACTATGTAGGGCTGTGTATTGTTTTGTATGTACGTAGTTAGCAGTAAGATAATTGTTTTAAGAAAAGTTCTCTTAGTTTTCTATATAAATATTGTATTAATTTAAACTCCTGGGCTGTGAGCTTTGGACATTTCCATGATCAATCCTCAAGAGCATATATGGACGCACCGCGGTCGTATGATGACGATAGGCTATGAATTTGCGTTATTACTCTCCTGTTTATCATGGAATAAAGAACGTTGTTTGTGGCATTATGAAATGAATATTGAGGAACACAAATTTTTATGTTTGAATTATGTTTGACGTAAATATAAAGCTTTAATACCACCTGTTTGCTGCAAGAAATTTGCTTCATTTTTTGATATTTTCGGTTTTGGTATTATATTGTTATGTTTTGTTGTTCAAACCGACGACAATTAGATAATCACATTTTTCGAAAGGTTCTGTACAACTTGTTGTAGCTTTCCTGGGTCTACAGAATTCGTAATTTATGTACCGCAGTTACGATGAAAAATAGTTAAGAATTTAATTAAAGTGGAATATGCTGTTTACGAAACAAGTGGACCGCCACAGGTCCTTTTCGGTGGAGACTCTCCCACTCAGCGGATAATCAAACCGTATCACTGTTGACCACTAATTGATCTAAGAAAAGCGCACACCACTCAGGACAGGACAATAATTTGTTACCGGCTTTCCCACTATGTGTGTGAAAGAGCTATCATTGCATTGCTAAATGAAAGGAAACGGAAATATTCTCGAACGATGGTTGAATTTCGAAAGATCTTTTAACTCTTGTAAACCCCCATAAAAGCATTTAAATTCCATTTTGTTCTCCTAATTTTTTCAGTTCTAGCTACCATATGTGTGTCTATTACCAAGTCAGTGTGAAAGTGTCCAAAGTGTATTCAAATCAATTGAAAGGTAGAAAACAAAGGCCGTCGCAGATGAGCAACCGCGCCATCGATGTGAATGTAAATCCACTTAACTCCTTTAAATATTGACATAAAATATCGCATTACAAATTAATTACAAACACCGGAATCGAACACGACCGCAGACGCTGCTTGTACAATGTTGTTGACTTATCGCTAGCCGACAGCCATCCACTTCACTACACGCCATCCACCCCCACCCGTTACTGGAGTGGTCCCGTCTGGCTGCTAGCATAGCCAATATATAGTCCGTAGTGGCCCTATCGGGAAATTTGCGTAAGTTAGTGTAGGATATGAATGAGCTGCAAGCGAGAGGGGGCATTAAGTGAAATTGATTGCGTGTTTGGTAAGTGTGACGGCGGAGGCGGCAAATTGAAATCATACACGCAGCCTTTCTGCCAGGGATTGTAAACAAGTTGTCGACATTTTGACATCTGAGTAGACGACAGTGCCGGCGGTAGGAGTGGATTCTAAAAGCCAATTAAACAATTTACACCCAAATTAGTAGCGACTCTCGCTTAGTCATTGCGTGTCAGGGACTGCAATTCCCACGTCCATCCATCACAATGTCGATGCGCAGCAACAAACTGAACATACCGGCGTCGTTTGCCCAACAGGCGTCAAATGAGCATCATCACCAACAGCAGCAGCAGCAGCAGCCGCAACAACAGCAACAGTTCTTGCCCCCGCCACAATATCAGCAGCAACAGCAGCAGTTGCTGGCACAGCTACAACAGCAACACAAATTCCAGCAGCAACAACAGCAGTTGTCGCAGTCACCGCCCACCTCCCAAGCTACTCATCTCATTAATAATAGCCGCAACAATTTGGCCTCCCTTGTGGCTGCCATTAACGCCAATGATCACGCGTATGGCGGTGGCAAATCATCGCCTACTCCCCTAAATCCCCCTCCATCATATTCAGCGGCCATAGCGCAAAATCCTCCTTTTCAATTTCTAAATCATTATCAAGGGCCCAACAGTACGAACGTTACGGACTTAAATCCGAACAACAATTCATTGGTATTGTCGTCATCCACAGCGGTTACACATGAATCCGAAGAGCCGGAAGACGATCAGCATCAGCAACAGCTGTGCGTGGTGGCCAAAATGCAAAAGTCAGTTACGATTACCGTAACACCTCAACGTAGTAATTCCATGGATTATTTAAATTTCGAGGAGAAACGCCAATTGATTGCATCATCTTTGTCGCTGTCGGATATTTTGCACTGCAATCAACCGCCAACTGCAACGGAGAGAAAAGATCAGCTGATAAATGGTAAGTCTGAAGACATGGGACACAAAGAGAATAAACTATAAAGGAAATAATTGAATTTCTGGCAACCAGAATTTCCAAATAGTATGGAGGACCTGGTCTATTTTAATCTTAAATTCATATTTTTCGCAAAAAAAAAAAATTGAAAGAACTAAATTTGCTGGAAGCCGCCGCATTAAGCATATAAAAATATTTCTTTCGCCTGAAACTGTACATTAAATCAAACATCAACACCCTGAAAATAGGGAGATCACAAATGAAATCCACATCTTGTGAATGTTGCTTTAAAATTCCACGATGAGTGATCTCTTCAAGTTTGTAAAAATACTTTGATCCGAAGTTTTAGCCACTTTTGTAAAAGCGAGGATAATTAACCCAAAACCAAATTCGGTGGAGATTAAGAGACATATTATTGTTTCCAACCCACGATAACATTAGCCTTTTATGCGTAAAGTGTAAAATATCTTAATCGTATCCGTCCTCCGCATTTCTTTGACAAATTGTCATGTCAATTTTCTTCCAGTTTTGGTTGCTGTTAAAGTTGATATTTTTTCGGCCTGTCGCATTTTCGTCAAATTGCACCAAATCGTACAGTTAACGCTTTCACAATATTTTAACGCGCTTGACAACAAAGATATTGATATCGCCGAGATCTTATATGTATGTCTCACCATCATACTCGTATATGTTTTTCGGACTATCTTTCAATCGAGGATATTCAAAACTGTTCCTTTTATCTACTAGTGGCATTATATAGCCATGTAGCCATATAGCACGGCTTATGAAATTACTCTCTTGAGCAGTTGTATTCTTTTTCGTTGAGAACGGACTTCACTTCGCTTGGTAGATTCGAAGTAATATAATATTAGTAAAGTAATACATTCGTTGTCCTTCAAAATAAATTATTTGGCCTTGCCTTCGTTTAAAATTAAAACTTCTTCTTCACGACTGCCTTCTTCAATGTTGGAAAATGTTGAAGAACATCTCACAGTTTGCCGTGGATGTTGTTCGTATAATTACCTTACATGAGTGACTAATATTTGTCGTCTGTTGAAGGTGTTCTTCGTTGTTTTCAAAACAGCTGATATCTGTTTTGACTATTAAAAGATCCAGCAACTTTGTTCAGGTAATTTGTATAACTGGCCTCCAATTCTTATACCCAATTATCGTATATATGATCGTAGGTTTGAACCCAGATGCAACCACCTACTATTATTTGATCGGCGGTCAGCTCGTTGTGTCTGACGAACACTTCGAGCAGCCAACGTAATCGACAAGTCCAGTAAATGCTTCTCAAACTGTTGTTGAACTGTAGGTCTCGTTGAGTGATTCTAAAATAGAATGCATATAATCACTGTAAATATGAGAAGTTCTCTCTCTCTCCCCATGTCTAATTCATGACATGAAACGGAGTTTGTTTGTTTCTTTTTTAATCTTTACAGTTGAAGTAGGAACGTTACCATACTATCTTATATAACACTAGCCGACCCGCAAACATTGATTTGCCTTCAAATTTTATTTTTATTGGAAATGTTTCATTAGCAGGAGCAGAAATAATTGCTTTTTAATTTGTGGTTTGTATAGGAGGTACCACGCCCCATTGTCCAATCCCGCCCATATTTGCAGTAGCACTTAAGATATGTACACCAAACCTACGCACCAAATTTTGTTCAAATACCGTAAGCAGGAGCAAAAATAATTGATTTTTAATTTTTTGCTTGTATGGGAGGTACCACGCCCCTTTGTCCAATTGGACCGAATTGTAAATCTAAACCATCCCGGGCACCACCCAGACGCATATACAAAAATTTATGCAAAGCGGTCCAGTCGTTCTGGAGTTTTAAGCATCGGAACAAACCACGATTCATTTTTATATATATAGATGATCCAACAATTCACATATTTTTTGGTTATTATTTTTGAGAAACTGATTTGATGAGTTGCCGGAATTAAAACTTGTAGTTGGCATCTCCATCGGTCGTGATCTGTTGTTAGTAAAGCGACTCTTCAACTACGTGATCTTAGTCCCCTCAGATCCCACGTCTGTTTATTTAAGTACTTCTACTCATAGTTTCGTCGTACTGATTTGCGAAATCATTTGAGGTATTCTTATTAAGAAAATTTATTTTTTGTTGATTTCCCGATCGTCTTTTAACCACGATTGCAAAATATAACCATAACTCAACTTTCCAATATCTTGTTTAGCTCACTGTAAGTGAGGAACTTTCGTGGAACTTTCTATACATTGAAGAAAGCTTGAAGAAAGTTCTCCTTCTCTAAGATTTTCTAGCGGCTGGTGATTAATGTATTAGTTTCACAATTTTAATTATGAAATACATATTTCTATGGTTTTATTATCACATTGTAATATTTTACGGTAAAGAACTTCCCAAAGTTAAAAGCAAGGAGTTACGACAGCAATCGATTTTTTTTATAAAATGTGTTAAAGACTGCTGACTCTGCTTCCAATTTATCTTAAACTTCAGAAAAAATTAAACAAATTTTGGAATTTATGTCTGCATTAATTTAAAACCCAATCCATGCACAATATTGGCGTCCATATTGCCAAGTCAGTTTTTGGTTTATCAATAATTAGGGACGCCTAAATTAAAGTTAATTTATATATATACATATATATATATATTTTATTTATTTTATTTTATTTACTATTTATATATATTTATATTTTTTTCTATAATTCCACTGCCATTCGTTTGGCATTTCCATTCACTTAACTGTATGAATTCAACTTTTTGTTATTTAAGTTCTCGAAAGTTGTCCATATTGACAGCAATAACTGTGTTTTTTTCTGTCACATTTTCTACAGTTTCTGTTTTGTTCTTCCTTAAATTATTTTCATGCCGTGTGTAGTTCGTTAATTATATGGGGAAAATAAAACAAATGTTCATTTTTCAAAAGTGGGCGAGCCAATTTTAAAACTTTATCTGTTTCTGATAGAGAAAACTCATTTGCTTTTGTTCTCAGATATTACATTTTCAAAGTTTGAAAAATCCTACACAAAGATAAACGATCTTATTTATAAAAATTTATTAAAGGTTTAAAGAAAATGTTTCCTGTTAAATTTTGCTTTGGAATAAAAAAAACACTTTCAATTGAAAACACTTTTTTTACTAATCACATTTTTTCGATAACGTATATTCAGTGGTCTCAGCTTGCTTTGTGTGAGAGATTGTTTGTCAAAATCACGATGACCAATGATGACATTCACATTTGTAGGAACAGCTTCGAATGGGGTGATTTTATTTTTTGTCTCCCAGCATTATTAGCATAACATCTGCTCCGAAACTTTCACAACTCTGATATTGATTTTTCCTTGATATTATCAATGGCTTTTGCAGATATGGTCCTAACAGTCGTTGGTATTTCTTTTATTCTCAAGGTATTTTGGAATATCTTCTGACTTAAACTCAAATGAATTTCATTTGGAAACAGCATCCGATGCGAATTGATAAGGTTGAACATTATATTATATATTCAGTCGGAATCCGACATCTACCAGTTATTGTTCATATAATAATTCTGTCTTTATCAAAGTCCACTAAACATCATTTTGCGTACACTATTTCAGTCTCTAACAAATTTGAAAGCCGGATTTCTATAAAGGAAAGGGTGTCCCAACAAGAACGCACGATTTAAATTTTAAATATAACGCAGATATTTAAAAAAATCGTGAAACTTTATTATATCGTAAATTAGACAGAATGAGGTTATGTATGAAACAACACATCGGGCAGATGGCCGCCGCGGCTTTGCTGGCACATACGCGATCTTTTATTCAATGACCATTTTGCATAAATGCTGCGGTATTTCATTAATGCAGCGTCCAATTTCCTCTTTTACAACTTGAGTCGTCGTCGGCTTATTCGCGTAAACCATAGACTTCAAAAAACCCCAAAGAAAAACGTCTAATGGTGTTAAATCGCATGATCTAGGCGGCCAATTCTGGTTTCCAAAACGCGAAATAACACGACCGGGAAATGACTGATGCAACAATTGAATTGTTTCTCTGGCTGTATGATATGTGGCGCAGTATTGTTGAAACCACATGCCTGCCCTCCACATTCATTTCTTCAATTCTAGGCACGAAAAATCTGGTTATCATTTCACGATACCGAACATCATTGACTGTTTGCGCTTGACATGCCTCATTTTTGCTTCTCGTCAATCACTCGAGGATTTTCCTCACCCCAAATGCGACAATTCTGCCGAAACCGATTCGTCTTGACGAAGCCATCAAGATGGAAATGGTCCTCGTCACTGAAGATGATTTTATCGGCAAAATCAGCATTTTCATGTTGTCTCTCCAATACCCTCCAACTCCCTTCGCTGTCCATGGTCAGCTGGCTTCAGTTCCTGAGTCAATTGAACTTTGTATGCATGAAGATGCAAATCTTTCGCCAAAATTCACTGCATAGTGGATTTGGAGACATCAGTTTGCTGAGCTCTTTGTCGAATTGAGATGGATGGAGTTTGAGCGACATCATTACGTACAGCTGCGACATTTTCGGTCAATCGACCTGGTCGAAGGTGCGTTGTTGTCTTTACATCACTAACAGACCCAGTTTTAGTAAATTTATCCATTAATCTCTTTACAGTTGACTCTTTTGGAGCATTGTTGTGACCCCAAATTGATCGCAATTTGCGAACTGTAGCCGCAAAACTTTCACCATTTTGGTAAAACAATTTCACAATGAGAATGCGTTGTTCATTCGTGTAGCGCTCCATTTTTACTAACCTCGTACCTTCTACTAGCAAACAATAACAATTGTTCAAATGTCAAACAATGACACTTCGAATGGCACCAAATTTAAATCTTGCGTTCTTGTTGGGACACCCTTTAGTTCTGTCATCCACTGTAATTCGTTTATTCGTATTATCTCTCAATTGTGGACTCACCTGCTTGTTTCAGCCTGTTTAGTTCACTTTCTTCAAATTATTGATTTATCAATATTTTATATTAATTACATTAATGAACCAGCAATTACAGTAAATTACAGACTGTGATGTACACACGCAGGCAACTGTAAACGATCGTCAACACACAGGTTGAATTTATAATTAGCACGATAATAGGAATTATTATAATCAATTTAGAAATTGCAATTCAAATGACAGCCAACAAGCAGCCGTCAACTAACCTCGTGATATTCGCTCTTAGTCTTCGAGGCAACCATGAAGCTCCTACCTACTACATCTACAGCCAGTGATAACGTTTGGTATCTCTGTCAGTGGCATAACCTATAAATTTGCATAATTCATAGAAAGCGTTCACGTCGCGCCTCGCCATAGCTCACCACACCAATCAAACGAATCACGTGATGAGTCATGGCTTGTGTGACAACGCTAGAATCAACAATAGATATTGAGAAATTCACATAAGGGAGGTGAAACGATTTGGAACGACAAGAAACTAAGATCAGTGATGATAGCGAGTGTGGCTGTCCGTTAGTATAACGATGAGTGAGAAAAGTTGATGCACACTTTAATGTAGCCTGCGTACGTGTTAACAGACTCTCTTAATAGAATTCTGTTGTCAAGACCTAAAATGATATTATATTAATTGATAGTTTCCATCAAATTAAGTCAAAACAATGTAGTTATAGATTGCCGTGTGTCACCTTAGGTTTTGTTCAAAATTATAACTTACATTTTTTAGATGGCAAGAAATTTCAGATAACAGGATAAAATTTAAATTTTTAATGGAAATACGAGCGCGGTTTCAATAATAGCCGGCCCTACAAAGAAGACACAAAAACGTTGGGAACAATTTTCTTTTTTTTTCAACATAATCTTCTTTTAGCCCGATATACTTTTTCCAGCGATATTCGATAGCTTCTATATCCTGTTTACAGTAAGGAGATTGACAGTCCTTAAAATAGCCGTCAACCACAGACTTCAACTCTTCATTGTAGGCAAATCTTTTACCACTGAGACATTTTAACAAGTTTGGAAATAGAAAATGGCCCAAGGAAGCTAAATCTGGCGAATAAGATGTGTGATGAAGCAATTCGAACTTTAATTCATTAATTTTGGCCATCGAAATAGTGGATGTGTGAACTGAAGCATAGTCTTGATGAAACAACACTTGCATGTTCGCCAATTGCGATCATTTTTTCCATAATTTAATCACCTGCACGCTGCAATAAATTAGCATAATTTTCGACATTGATGGTTTTTCCGTTTTGAATATAATCAATAAAAATAATCCCTTGCGCTCGGCTTTAATATTGCCTGGACTGAGACATTTCAAATGGAAATATTGAATTACATAACGGTGATCAAATTTTTCCATGTTTACAAATTCACTGAAATCGTATACTCAAACAAAAATACTAAACAACGCCTTGAAACTTAAAACATATGATTTATAAGGTGGCCAATCTACACCAATATAATTTTTTTCAAACTACTGTCGGCTAGTTTTGGGGCCGCCTTCGAAAATGTTTGTCTTACCGTTGCTGTTGATTGGTTGCGCTATAGTTTGTTTACATAAATTATTCACATTCCTCACAAAATGTTATAAAATGGATCTTTTACAGCAGAAAGTAAAAACATTGTCCTTACAAAGTATATGGATTAGTCGTCCTTATTTTCAGAGAGAAGCCTTTAAAGGTTATTCGGATCGTAATTACATTTACATGCTCAGTACCATATATAGAAATATAACAGAATTCACGTTTTTTTACTGCCTTAATTAGATGTGGTTTGGGGATGTTGTATGTGAATCTGAAGCGCTCCAAATCCAGTTCTTACAAGGTATGATAATCTAACATTCTTTAGGGGATTTTTGTATTGATCGTTCCTCTCAATGATGACGCGCATTAATTGCTCAATTGAAATATTTACATGAAATCCGAATTGACGTCCTGAGTCATCGCCAAGAGCATGTCTCGTTCAGCGAGTGTTCAAATCAATGCCTATCTTTTTTGTTTTACTGCCACAATGTACAATGGCCTTCTGTAAATTATCAAATTTAGTATTCAAATGGTGAACAAACTTTGTATATTAGTAGGCAAACATAGCCAAGACACAACAGACACAAAGTCTGGCACAAAAGTTTTGTTTTTACGTAATTTTCACGTGTTATTGTAATAAAGTGAAATAAATACTCAAGTTATTGCAAGAACACATAAACCGAATTACAAGATTTTATTTGTTATGAGATTTACCTTTGGCAGGACTAATCTTCCATTAGGCTTCATTCTGTGAAAATTGAGTTGTACCAAAGAATTCCCATTAACCATTTGCTCTTTGTTGAATACCGAAATTGGCTGTCCAATGTCAAGATCTGAATCATATGATGTAAATGAAATATTCGGCGAGAACTTTATAAATGAACTTTTGTAGGCATTTCGAGGGACTTCCGATAAAACAGCTGCACAAGTTGTTATTGCGAAAAGATTCATTAAATGAAATTTGCTTAATGTGAGGAATACAATGGAAGACCAAACAAAAATCTAATAATTTTCTACCATTTCCTCAAATGGTCACGTAATCACGAGGAACATAATAATTAATAGTTTGCTGGAAGGAGAAATCGTAGGCATTCTTCTGATAATTACAGCAAGTTATGTTTCCATCAGCAACGGTAGAGAAGATTACAACATCTGAATTCTAAATGAATAGAAAATTAAACCCATTCCAAAATACAATTTTTTGTATTCCTAAAGGCTCAACTTTCAGATCGCTGCATACTGTTGTACTATGTTTACTTTTAAAGTATAAAAATAAAAGAAAATGAGCAAATTCTAGCACTCCCAAGCAGGAATATAAAAAAATTATGTTGTTATGGCAATTTTGAAACAAATTCAGCCATGAAATTTTGAAACTAAATACTGGAATAAATAAAAATTAGTCAAATTTATATCAGCTTTCTTCTAGTTGGTTAATATGGCACTCTGATATGCTTTAGTTGTGATTTTCCCAACAATTTTCTGTTTTTTCAGATTGTAATTGTATAGCAAATTATACCAGTAGGTGCAATTTTATTTAAAATAAATAAATAGAAAGAAGTTGTTGGGCGCTAACGACTTAAATTCGTCAAATTTGTTTGCAATATTATAATATAGATTCAGTTGTCGGAATCTGAATCAAAATTGATTGGCATACCTTGTTTGAAAGAGGCAGATAGAGTACACATTTGGTTACTAAAACAACCAGCAAAGCCTGCATTAAAATGCAATGATTATAGTGGACTGGTATTTCACCAACTAGTAACAAAAAGTTTGCGAGGATATTATTCTCAGAAACGAGCATGTCAACTTGCCCCCAAAGATTGTACTATTGTATCACTTCCCGATATTTTCCCTTCTGCGGATATTTGCCTGAGTGAACAACGATTCAAATCTTCAAATTCAATATTGAATCCTTCCCAGTTTGACTATAAGACCGAAATTATTCTTCGCCATGAATGGGAGAAAACTATTTATAGAGTAATAAATTCTCTCACTCAGATTTGTTTGTGCAATTTACTGCAATTCGAAATCCTTCACTGAGAAACAACTAAAGAGTGTTTTATGCTCTTCGGGATGAAATAATACGGAACGTACTACTTTATAACCCAAGTGCGGTTTCTACATTTACATTTTGAAATAATTTGTGGTTGAAATTGCGAAATTATGTTTTTTTTTTTTTTTTTTTTTTTTTTTGTAATCTTGCAAATGGTTAATAAATGAGACGCAATTGTAAATAAATTGCGTCGGGGGAATTGAAAAATCGTATTCGAAGTTTTTAGTTTTCGAGATATAACAAAATGGAATTATAGATTAGTTTTTAGTTTGCTTTTCATAAAAGAACTTTAACAAAACTCACATTGATATTTCTAAAAATTATTCTATTCTAAACATATAGGAAATAAATGTTTAAATAATATAAATTTGGATGTGAATTTAATACGTGAGTATATTTTGCACAATTTTTTCCCCCTTATATCTCGTAAACCGATGATGCCTCGAAGTATATTAATTCCATTAAGAGGAAAGTAGCGCCAGCAATTGGGATTCTCTTTAAGTTAAAAAATAAATTAGATGTAAAGACGAAACTTGTCATATATCAGTCTCTAATACATGCTCATTTTAGTTATATGGCCATAGTCTACGCGCACAATAAGAGCAGCAACTCATTAAAATCACTACAGCGTATGCAAAACAAAGCTTTGAAAATTGTGTTCAGTTTACCAATGAGATATTCGACAGCTGCACTTTTTAGACATGTGTGTCCAGATATAATGCCGATTTCGGGTCTGAATTTGTATCAAGTTTTGATGTTTGTTTTTAAATGCATTCACAGTATTGGGTACCACACTATATCTTTTCAGCTAAATCAATCTCAAGTTAATACAAGAAATAGAAATAATATTAGAATTCCACTTTGCAGGTTGGAAAAGACCAAGCAGCGCATAGATTACGTAGGTGCGCTTAAATATAATAATCTTCCTGCAAGTTTAAAAAGTATTGATCAGATTGGTTTGTTTAAAACAACATGCAAAGAGTATATACTTAATGATGTTGAAACACTTTTAACGTAATGTATATATTTACATACATATAATTTTAAATAATTATAAATTAATAGGAAAATAAAAGTAATGTAGTAAATTTTCGTACATAGGATTTTATCGAGTGCTAACTTGCCCCAAAATAAGCCTATAGGCGCTGGGGCCTCAATTATATTGTATTATAAAATATTGTACAAATGAACTGAATAATAAAAAAAAAAAAAAAAAAGTATGGAATAGCATTTATGTATTCCCAAGTCTATTATAATTCGTTTAGGAACGAATCTAATATAATATTTTCACAAAAAGTAGGAAAATTTCAAAGCCGCATTCGTATTCTGTACAAAACTTTCATCCCATATGACTTGATTTCGAAGAAGCGCTAGTGCTCAGGGTATCACTAATTTTCGATATAATACCGTATACAGAAACAGTTTACAATACATTTTATGGGTAGCTTTTATTAAGTGCTTAATGTGAACAACTTCCTATGCTGAGATTATCTTCAGCTTTTTCCACTATCTTTTCATGGGTATTTTCTGTACAGAAAAAGGAATATCGTAAGTAGTTTGAACTGATCCTTTCAGCGGAAAACTTTTTAAAGATAAACAACCTTCTGTTCAACATCCAAAATACCTTAAAAATGTAATCACGTTGTTGTTTTATTTACTGATAAGTTTAATAAGTTTAACTACTTCCATATCTTCTGGTTTTGTGGGTGAGATCATAACAGAAAAAAATTATTTGAAAAAATTGTATTTGTATTCATCATAACGTTTGTGAAATCTTATAAACTTGCCGGTAGAATGAAGGTATTGCATAAAGATATGAACAAATTTTAGGATTTGTGCTCTTATAACCATATTTACCTTACAATTTTACAAATTCATCTCAAATCAAATCTCTTATTTTTCGATTTATGCATAGCAGTTTTCAGTTTTGTAGACAACTTTAGAATTTTTCCAAGTGTACTTATCACTAGCTAACTGACGTAATTCTCACTTGTGCAAATTTATTTAGCTATTTAAAGAGCCACGATGAATACATAAATAACAATTGCAATTTGTTGAAGTTTGCTGTCTTTGTCTCTGTCAAATAAACCAAATATTTCTTGAGAATTTCAAATCGCAACAATAAATTTCATTAGGATTCATTAGTACCCTCATATAGTACAGCGCAATAAAAGTTCGTCTGAATAAATTGGGCGGCGGTAAGGGGAATAAATACATGATCGTTAATTATTAACGATTGTTATACATGTAGAAAATAGTAATCTTAGTTTAAA
>JAHXMU010000066.1:694855-734550 GCA_019455685.1 Philornis downsi
AAATACACATTTTGTAAACCAGCTTTGTGTTGGCGGTGGGAATTACAGAGTACAGAATCAACAACAATTTTGCAAATTACTCACAAATTATAATAATAATCATTCGCCTAAATGTGGGTAAATATAATATAATTGTAGAAAAAGTAAGTTCCCATCACGTTAAAATTTATTTCTTTTCTTTTTAATAAGTGTGGAAATCAAATTAAACGCCGAAGGAACTCTCTCTATTTTCGTCCATTCACATTGTGAACAAGCAGTTCCTAATCACGATTTCAATCAGTCTTAGTGATGCTTTCACGACTTTTGCTTTACAGAACGCTACAATAGTGTCGTACGAATTCTACCAATTTCAATGTGTTCCACTGAATTTTACACTTCTTCTCCCTTCCAACTCTACGTTTCTTTGATTGTCCTTTAGTAGTTGCTCAACTTGTTTGTTTCAATTGTCGGAATTTATGCGCTTTTTTTCTTGTAATTCTTACATTTTAGAGAAAATTGTAGTTATTTTAATTAAATAATAATTAGCTGCAATGTTTATTACTGCTGTTGTTGTGTTTCGAACGTTCAAGTGAAAGAATGAAGGCGTCGACGACGAACAAATGAGTGCAACGAATTGCACTCTCTTTTCTTCTTATTCGAATCACAGGCAGGCATTCACTACGTGCATTGACTTACGGCCGTTACGTTGGTGGCTGGGAAAAATAGATATCAGCGGAGAGAGATTGGTAACTATGAAATATGGTCGGTAGGGTGGCAGGGTGCTTGAATTGTTATTGCCTTTACTTATCATCAATATAATTTATTTTAAATGTTGTACAAGCAGAATGATTGTTTAATGTGTAACGTACGATTAAAATGTACATTGATATGCATTACGCACATACACATGTAATGTCTGTGCTGGTATGGATGCTCTTCGTCTTAATGTTGGTTAATGTAATTAAACTTTGTCCATAAAATAAAGTTAAGTACGACCATTAATTTTAATTCAGCATGTGTATTTTTGTGGTTAAAGTTAAATCGGCTCAATTGAACATTTATTTAATCAACTACGATTGCCGAAACAATTTGAAGCATTTTTCTTGTTTAATTTAGAATCTAATAATGATTGTACAGAATGTATAAGTAGTTGCCATATCGATTAGGGTGTTTGTGTTGAAACCTTTGAGATGTACCGGCTTGCTTCAAATCTTATGACCAAATGAAAGGGAATTTCTGCATAATAGTTAGATGGTCAAATTACTATAACGCAGTACTGCATTTATCAATAAATTACTTTTCGACAGTTGAATCTGTTTTTCTAAAATAATCCTTTGACTATTTACAAATATGAAAATTCAAGAATATTGTTAGACTTTTGTATCGAATTTACTTATTTTACAATTGACATAAAGCCTCTTTCAGGTTAAGGTTAAAATCAAACGCCATTGATGATAATCTAATAGAAAAGTTAAACTCGCAGTTAAATACAGACTCTAGGAAGCTTGAGTAGTTTTTCTAATATTATAATTATTAACTGACGATAAAGCATAAATAAATATCTTCAGAAACAGAAAAACGTATGAACGCAATTTGCTATTTTCTAAATTTTCTTTTTTTGATGGCGAATGAAATAAAACAGAAAATGATAATCTAAAGTTTCTAAAATATACATATTAAGAGGACATTAATTCGATATCGATGATTGAAATAATTTAAATTTTAGCAAAACAATAACAAACGTAGCCAATGTGTACGTTATTTGAGAGCAGTTTCAACAATGGGATACCATCACTATCGTAAAGTTACAACGCCATAGTAAACAATGAAACACAATGGGCTGTTTTAGATATGAGAAGAAAACGAAGACAAACACAACAAAGGTGATGTTAATACTATACATAGAGATCACATCAACGATGTGGCATCATTTTCATCCCACAACTCTCAGCCGTAAATACGTTAATTAACAAATATGGCAAACAATAAACGGCTGTGAGCTAAGCAAATGTGTATGTTGTGCTCGACGAGGTGCTAGAATTGTGAACAGATAAAATGAATATCAAAAGAAAATAGCAGACACACTTTTTCAAAATGAAAATATCAGTGGGTGAGGAGGAAAAAAGAGAAAAAAAAAACAAAAACGCAAAATGTGATTGGCAAAACCATTGGTGTCGTATGAAATGACAATAAAATAAAACGATGATCACTCGGTTAGTCAAAAATTCATTCATTTATTTTCTCTTTAATAAATTGTGAATCATTCACAAAAATATCGTAGAAAGGCGCCCAAGTGAACGTAATAAGTATACTTACGAGTATGCGTATCAGTTATACACTTGACAAAAACGTTATCATCTTCATGCAAAATGGCGTTCGCTACGATATGATATAAAGATTATGAGCACTCAACAGTGTTACTAACTATAGGTATTATAATATTACTACTAAATATTAGTAATATAATACTACAGGAAAGCGCCTGATAACTGGAAAATTATAGAAACTAAAAATAGAATAGTCAACACATTACACAAGTAGTACGAATAAAGCAAGGAAATTTAAAACCATAAATTGAAAAACTTATTTTAAAGCAAGTTCTTAACACAAAAAACAACAAATATGTCAAGGCAAACCATAAAGTACACAATATTATGGAATAAGAAACAGACCTGTGTAAAACAACATATCACCTATAGGGGCTAAATCGATGTATGGACCTACATTGTCCATTTTGAATATTTAATATTTGTCCATTTAATGTTAATTTAAGTGTGCCAAAATAAAGGCGTAAATTTAGCAACAAACACTTAGTCTAGACATTATAATAGACTTTAGTAAGTTAAGTATGAGATTAAAACAAAGAATATCTGGGTAGACGGTCTGGCAAATGATCAGACAGACTTTGCTAAATCCAAACAGGAAGTCAATCCTCTATAATTTAAAGCATAATATCGTCGAAATCAACAACTACAAATATATCGTTTGTAAGCCGTGATTTGAAATATATGTATGTAATTGAATTTATTTATTTCAACTGCATCAAATAAAATGTTCTTCAACATATAAAGTGGGATTTGATACGATGTTATGCAAAAATTAAATGAACTTTTTACAGACGTCTTCATGTAGAGTTTATGTTGACATTCAATACATACTCGTATGTCTTAAGGACACACTAAGTCTTGGAGGATTAGCCTTTTATATGGTACTGAAATCATTCAAATGTAACAACATTTTCCAAAAATCTTGGAGGATTAGCCTTTTATATTGTGTTGATATCGTTCAAATGTAACATCATCTTTTAAAATACGAACTGCATATTTGCATATTTGGGTGATAAATCAAAGTCTGTAACGAATGTGGATCAACACAATGCTAATCCAAATATGTAGTGTATTGAGAGGTTGAAACTCTCAGTTCTTGCATCGATATGTTTTAAGTCAATTTCATTCTAAATATATTTTACACGCCTACATCCGACTGGTTTACATGTTTTTATAAATCAATTCTTATTTATTTTATGACTACGATAGAAAAAATAAATGTTGTAGATTTAATTTAATATTTTATACCTTAGTTAAAATTATCTATACAAATAAAAGTGAGGATGCCGCAAATGTTGCACCACTTGTCCCAAAAATGTCTGTACCGGAAGTGCCCTGAACCCAGTAAGCAGGTTCAATTGCACTTTATAATTCTCTTGATGGCTAATTTCTCTGGCATAACACTATGTGCATTGATGTGATCTAAAATAACTTAATTATAATACTGGCAAGCTTCTGTTTGACAAAAAAAAAAAAAAAAGAAAAAGGCACAAAAATTTGGCCGAGTTAGAATCAAAAAAACAATTTGAAACATAAAACTGTACAATTTTTTTCTCTTGCTCAAGTAAATTTAACATTTAAATTTATCTTCTTATTTGCACTCATAAAGAAAAGTAATATAACGAATTCTTATAAAAACGAAAACATCTCAAAAACTCAAAAATATAGGAGAATCATAAAAAACAAGCAAGGTTGGTTTAAAGTTATTATCATAAACGAAAACAGAAGAAGTAAAGAGTGGAAGTAAGAAAAAGTAGTTTTTTAAGTTTTTTTTAAGGAATGCAGTAGCCACTAGAAATTTGGGGTAATATAATACAGTGTTATTCATTTAGTGGTTCCACAATCGCCAGTCTGGCAAGGCTGTCAGTTGTTAAGTGCCTGTCATCCTAAGTGTTATTTATTTACTGAAATGTTTGCCATTTACGAATATGAATCGTTTAACAACTGAAGAATGCGGGAAAATAGTTAAAACTTATAGCACAAGTAGTGATTCAAACGTGGGCTTTCAATCGAATAAAGATTTCTTCAGCGATGAAGCTCATTTCTCACTTGGCGGTTACGTCAACAAGCAAAATTGTCGCATATGGGGTGTAGAGAACCCAGATGTAATTGTGGAAAAGCCACTGCATCTGGAAAAGGTGACTGTTTAGCGCCCATAATGCTCTGGAGGTGTTACTGGGCCGAGATTTTTCGAAAACTAATTCAAAAGAATCCACTGCTGCAACCAATCCAGAGGTGGTCATTTGACATTGTATTTCGTAGATAATGGCAAGGTCCGAGCATTATAGTGAAATAAAAGTTTCATCGAAACCATAGCTTTATACATATGTGTGTTATTTCACTTTACTTTTGAAACTGAAAAATGGACAACCCTGTATAATGAAACACGACTTATTCAGAAACTTGCGAATTATTCTCAATAATGTAATAATATATCACAGAAGATCGTTATAACATCAATATTACTGCAGCAGAGATTTCAAATGTGACTTAAAATTATGAACAAAGAATATGATTGCGTTTTATACAAGGTCGCATAATTTGTATACGGAGACGAAAAAAAAAATATGTAAAATCACTGTGAGTAAGAATTCAAAGTTTTCACTTGTGATAATAAAGCATGAATTGCGGTAATAAATCTGATTTTTTGAGAATGAAATCATTTGGAAAAAATAGTAAAAAAGCTTAGAAAGTTTCTATAAAATGATGATGATGCTAATATTTTATTGTATGAATGTGTGCCATAGATTTTTTAAAAATATTTTTCCATAATTTGCTTTATACATTTTTAAATTTATTCATCTTATCTCTACTTTCTGCAAAGTTCTTTATTTTCTTTTGATTTTTTTGGCATCTGTTACTCGGTTGTTATGACATTGGGACTTGGTCGGAGATATCCTAAATTCGGGGTACATATTGAAAGACTAAATAATCTTAATCTTTGACTTCTGAATTTCTAGGTACATTAGGGCCACCCGTGGTTCGTCCAACTTAATTGTTGTTTGAATGGAATCTCCAAAGAATGGTTATTATCAGTGAAATATTGTCCTAATTCACAGTCCACTACTAGATTATTGAATCGATTCTTTTCCCAAAGGATGAGAGTGATGAAACTGATTTTCCTTAAAAACAAGCTTTTCGAAATAATATTTCTATGTCCGCATATTTTGGAAATTTTGGTGGAACCAGTATTTTCCAAAATTAATCACTTATTTTAGTATTGAAATTTTAATTATAAGTTTTTAATTTTTGTTTTAATAAGAGTTTAATTTCATTCACAAAATAACTGTCGTTTAGTGTAATTTAGTTAATATTTCAAATAGTTATTTGATGAAATCAGCTTTTCGAGAGTCCAGTTATCTTTTGGGCAAACTCGAAAGAAATGTTTACGTTTTTATTAACAAATGAGAGAAAAAATATTGTATTAAAAGTAATTGTAAGTAGTTTTAATGTGTAAACATACTCGTATATGAAATTTGCATCAGTTTTTGAAGGCTTCACTTGGTGTTACTGTTTTGGAATGACTATAGTTTCGTCTAGTACCATGATTTCATTAGCAATATTCAACTTGTTGTATCGTCTTCAGTATTTAGCGATGCCAGCACGATATTGGTCTTAATTTGTGTAACAGATATTTAGATTTATTTTATATTTAATTTAAAATGATCTAACTTTAAAGGCTGGTAAATAAACCGTAATTTTTTTTTTACATTAAAATTTTTGATGGACTTTAAAAATTCAAAATAAGTAAAATTTCCGAAAAGTTTTGGATTTTTGACATCATAATAAGTGTCTTTGCGCCATCGTTGAGTTTGCAGAGTATTGACATTGAAATATGCAAAATCTGTACACTAATTGCGCAGTTAAAATATATTTACATTGACATATTTATATTGACAATTCCATAACAGCGTTGATATAGTGAAAATTGTAAAAGTTATGGGCTCTTTCGGCACAAGTATAAATAGACAGAGAATTTTTTGAAATTTTTCAATGAGAGTTTCTGAGGCCTTTTGAGTACACAAAACACAAACCATATGGACTGCGAAGATTCTGCGCTTTTTCGCTATTTGAATCACAAGATGTTCTAGTGAAAGAATTTCTTCATCCCAAAAACTATGCCTTCTAAAAGGCTTGTTTTATATTTGAAAAGAACGCAATACATCGGTTTCTATATATATTTTTTTAACTCCAACCACCACCCCACGAAACCTGTGGAGGGGGATTAAAAAATCGCTTCATTAATAGAAATAGTGGTGGGAAAAACCACTGAACCATAATAAATTGCCATGTCTCTACTTCACGACTGCCGAATATGAATTGTCAAGACTAATATTTACCATAATGGCGGCAAAACAAATTATATGTAGTATACCTTCCCGACGGAGACCCCGTGTTATCATAGGGTACTCACTTTAATACTGATAACATTTTGCCAGACGACAATTATATTAATAATATGGGTTGGCCAGTTAAGAATAGAGTGTATGAGTTTATCAATTAATTATTAATTTGTTGGTTACTTAAGATTTTTCTCTTCAATACGCATTTTTGCTCGAGTGTAATTTATTTGAACATTCTCTAAATAATTTCGAAATAGTCTTTTTTTTTTGCTGTCTTTCTGCATAATTGTTGGCAAAATTTTTATCATTAGCCAGACTTTCTAAATTGACAAAGATTTTCTTTACAACGCATTCGTTTTCGCTGAATGTTGATGCACTCTTTTCATTTTCCTTTAAACAATTTTCATCTCAAATGACACCTCAAATTTTATTTCGAAACGTTCATTCAACAAATTGATTGCGTATTGTGATTCATGTGAGTGGCTGGTTTCTTGACCCGACTCAAGTCGAGCGTTCCCCAAGATTGAACATATTTTTTTGTTTCGGCCGCGAAGACGATAACCGGCGAAATTGCCGCTTAACATTTTATAACAACTACAACAAAGTATTGTGCATTCTTTCAAAACAATCTTTTCTATTGGCTGTGCGTTTTTTTTTTGTTTCGTGTTGTTTTTTTTTTTTTTTTAATTTTGTGTTTCTCGTGAAGACTGTTAATGTCAAGTTCACGTTAAATGTTTGTGTAAATGTTTTATGCGAGCATTTTGTTTTTTTTTCTTTGTCGTTTTTTTGTTTTCAAAATACTGAAATGTGTAGGAGTTTGTATTTGTTTGCTGTTTTTTAATTTTTTTGTTTTTAATTTTTTATTTCTTTTTTAATTTTTTATTTCTTTTTTATTTTTTGTATGCAAATACGAATGTTTGTGAATAAAAGTTTAAGATTTTCTAATTATGTATACTTAGCTATCCATACATAGCCCTTGTGCTGCAGGTTATTCTGCTCATCCAGTGTTTCCAAAATTGACGTAACAACAGCTACTTTGCAAATACATCATCTATTGACTCTCCGTTAAAGCTACTCAAATTGAAATTGTTGCCATAAGAGATTTTGGATTTGGTTTATTTTGTTGTCTTTGGGATGTGAGATCATAGTATGCTTAAATGTATTTACACACACATGTGTTTTTCTTTCATTTCCTGACATGTTCCAATATTGACACGTATCCTTTTCAGTACGAAAGCAGCTTCTTTTGTTTCGGTTAACTTTTTTTGTGCAAACCAACAATGGCCGGGTTCCCCTTGTTTTGTGCTCATGTCACATGTTAGAGAATATTTGCCAAGTGTTGATTTGAAATTTTTACAAGTCTCTTTTGTGGGCATATGGCTTAGTAATTGGTATTCCCCAAGCTGAAAGGAAAGCGGCGACTGCACTAGATGGACAGGCAAGATGAAGTGGTAGTAGTCAATGGACTCTGCGCTGCCATTGTGTTTGTAGTCTTTGTGTCATTCACAATAAGAATTTGCGTGTACAACACACGGTCTGTTGGTGTCCTCACTGTCAGTGTAAAATAAAAGTTGAAATATCTTCCTGACATGGTGATGTAATTGGATCTATTAGGCATAATCATTCGCAACACTGGAAATGAAATATCAATTTGGCGATATTTTGGGTAAAGGGAAAATGCGATTGCCTTTTTGGTCAAGTCTCGTAACTTAATTGCCTTTCCCAATAGATTGAAATATATAGGTAATCAATAACAGATCAAAGTTTAGGACTGGTATCCTGGTAGCCTTCAAAGAAAAAAAGTGTATAAGAAATGGGATAGAATGATAATGGCATAAGCCAAGATGTATAAATAAAAAATCAGTATGCACACATTGTTCTGTTTTTGGTATCCTGTGTCTTCCTAGTTATAAATGAAATCTAGTCACCAGGACATAGTTTGCATACCGAAAATAACTTAGTTCTGACTGTCAAAGTGGCCTAAATCACTCAATAATGTTTCGTAATGATTTAAGATGTTTTTAAGATTTAAGATTTTCTTTTAACTTATGTTCAGGTGATTTGAAATTAAAAAAAAAAATAAAAAAAACCAAACTGTAATCTTTAGTACAAAAAAATGTTTTTTGGTTATTTCTCGCAAAATATAATATTCCCACTGTTTGAATAAACATTCTCGTATAATTCCGTTTCAAAATATTATATAATAATGCACTGTATTTGCTCCAAGTTTTGCGGAATTATAACGCAACGCTCGTGAACCAATAATAAAAGACAAATATTGTAATGTTATTAGGTGTGCAATTAAGTTCCCGCTGTTTGCCAACAGATGGCGCCAGCTGTACGTGCTAGTCGATTTTGCCATAACCTAAATGTCATGAGCCAAGCTTGAGTACATGGTAAACATACCGCCTCAACACAATAGTGATTTTCTTTTGACGTCATATTCTTTTGGTTGTGTGAATATGTATGATTTTGTGCCAAATAATCGTCATATGCGGAAAGTATTGATTTTCTTCTTTCAATCGAAGAAAATGGCGGCTGAAGCTCATCGAGACCTTCAAAACGTTTTCGAAGATGCTCCTTTAAGTGAAGCAACATGTCGAGATTGGTTCTGGCGCTTTCAAGACGTTGATTTTGGTGTTGGCGACCATTCGCGTGAAGGAAGACGAAAAACTTTCGAAAACACTGAATTGACGGCATTGCTTAATGGGAATGCTTCAGTATTAGGGGTTATCCGCCAAACCATTTCCAAGCGAAGGAAGGAAGAAAGGGTTTCTTCATTGTATTGTAACGGGTGATGAAAAATGGATTCATTACAGCAATCCAAAGAAAATAAAGTCAAGGGGCTGCCCGGTCATGCTTAGACGTCGTCGCCTCAACCGAATATTCACGCTGCGAAGTTTATGCTCTATATTTGGTGGGACCAGGTCGGTGTTATTTATTACGAGCTGTTCAAACCAAGCGAAACCGTCTCTGGAAATTGTTATCGACTTCAATTAATGTGTTTGAGCCGAGGTCTGCGCGAGAAACGCCCACAATACGCAGAGAGGCACGAAAAAGTGATACTTCAGCTTGACAACGCTCGGCCTTACGTGGCCAAGTCTGTTAAAACCTATCTGGAAACGCTAAAATGGGAAGTATTACTCCATCCCTAATATTCTCTAAATACTGCACCGTCCGATTATCACTTGTTTCGTTCGATGGTACACAGTCAGGCTCATATGACGATGTCAAGAAATGGCTGGATTCGTGGATAGCCTCCCAAGATGAACAGTTTTACCGTGACGGAATTCGAGCTTTGCCAGGAAGATGGGGAAAAGCAATATTTTCAATGAATGATTTGTAAACATGTTTTCATTATAAAGTTGCGTTTTTATAAAAAAAAAAAAAAAAAAAACAGCGAGAACTTAGTTGCGCACCTAATAATATTTGTAATTCAATCTTATTTTAGCTCAAGAATTCTTAGTCGTTCAAAGGTTGTTAAAAAGAGGTAGAAACTTATGATGCGTTATAGCAAGTAAAGTGAGTTAGATATCGGTTTTGTTCAGCATAACAGTAATTGGGAGATTGGAAGCTCTTTATTCAAAAAAAAGTTTTATTTTGTCGCAAGAACATACATAAAGGGCTTCCATCAAACCGAAAATTCATACAAATGGGAAACTTATTTCTTCTATTATAGTTCTATAAACATTTCGTTTTCAAATTCATAATTCATTATAATTAAACACAGTTCAACTCATTCCATCCGTGATGGAATGAATGAGGGGGTAAATGCATGAAGTTTGCAGTTAAACAGATAAACTTGTATGCTGCAAATTTAATTTAAAATGAACATATTCCTTGACTCTGTCATAACATTTATTCGAAATACTAAACAACACTAGAAGCCCACTTAAACTGTGCCGTTTTGTTCCCCTCCTCTACTACAGGGAATATCATCATATGATGGACACTGACTAGAAATCTATCGCTTGTTTCCGTTCCAATGTTATGGATTAATTTTTAGCGAAACATGAACAAGTTGAGTGTTTTTTACAATATTATTTCTAGCTCCCCCAACTTAACATGTCAAGTGAGTAATTTGACTTGATGGCCCATGGCGCGAGGGACAACCATGGGTGAGTTCGCGCATAGCAACACAGACGTTACGTTCTACTAGTCTCGGTCCTTGGCCTTTCATTCCCTTGTACTCTTCACTTGCTGTGTGTAAAATCGTGTTGCTACTATTGATTAATTAAAAAATGTTTGAAAAAAAAATCCATAAAACAAATTGAAATCACTTGCCCGACTTATTTGTGCGTTGAAAAGAGGAGGCAAATAATCGTATCTCGTTCGTTGTAAATTCTTTTTAATACTTAACAATTCTCACACATTTTCCATATGTGAGTTTTCCTGTATTGGTTTGTTTTGAACGGATATGCTTCCTACTACTGAATCCGGCATTTTAATATTGAAAATGAATGGAAAATTTATTATTACTCGCTTCGCACTGGGGCTGACTGACGTTCGAATGTAAACATTAATATTATGTTCTTTTTCCTGGCACAGGTGCGTGAGCGTGAGCGTCAGTGAATAAGTGAGTGAGTTCGTGTGATGGCGTGCCCGAACAAATATTTGTTTGTTTATACGAGTGAATTCGATATCAACATTGTTGTTAAATTCATGAATCTAATTTTCAAAATTACTATTTGTAATGTTAGAGCGGCGGGCATGAACAGGTGTCGTTAACAACAACGGCAGCAGTGACAACCGCCGATGTGCCATCAATTATTTGGATTCCAATCGATAATAAATATTTTCAACACACTGATGTTGGCTGGGAGGGGGAGCGAGGGCGTACATATGGAAGTACGCTTTAGTCAGAATCATTCTTGGACAATGAATCATCTTCTGTAGTAGCATTTCCAGGCTCTCGCATGTTCTATCTACACTTTCAGTAAAGCTGTGCAAACGATTTTGTTACTAATTATGACATGATCTCATCATGGAATCGTCTTTATACATTCTACGTGTTAAATCAATCAATATGAACGTTTGTTGTCTGCAGAAAAAGATTATAAATAAAATGTGAAATGATTGAAATGTACTTTTCATAGAAAACATTTCTGCCGCTTGATTTCTTTTCAATTTTTTGTCATTAATTTTCAGTGAAATGAAAACGTCTATAAACTAGTAAACAACAAATTTATAATGTTAATGTTATATTTATTTATAAACTTTCGTTAATTTTTCAGACAATATTGGGCCTAAATTATAGCCCAGGTATTAGAAAGTCGGTCAAGGTTGAAAAATAGTTTGGTGAGAATTACTTATGGATTGAGGGAAGTAAAGCTTACTAGGAAGTTTTCCTACGATTTTTACATATAATTAACCAAATGTATAATATATAAACCGGAACATACTGCTGTTTTATTTTCTAGATCATCCAATATCATTGTTAATATGTATGAAATGGGGTAGGTGAAAATAGACAGCCTGGTACGAGGAATTATTCACATTTCCAAAATCGGTTAATGTCATCAGAAACCTCAGAACACTCGTGAATTTTTGTCAAAATTGCTGTTAATTTTTACATACATTTATGTATTTTTCCAAAATATTTTTTGTTACTGACTGTAGCACGATGGCTACAGCTACTTAAATTTCTTTGGTCTCGGCGTGCAGTCATGTATAGTTATGCGAGTATATACAGGGTTGCCCATATTCGACGGACCCATCTGGCAACGCCATAACTTTTGACAGAGATGTCAGATCGCTTAATGACATACCGCGTTTGAAGCGTCAGTCCAAGCAGATTTTTACCATGGAACAATACACGCCACGCGAGCGCTCTGAAATAGTTGAAATTTACATTCAACAGAAGAAGTCAATTATGAAAACTCAACGTGCTTTTAAAATATTAAAAAATGTGAGAAGTGCGCCTTCTAAGAACACCATTAAGCGTTTATACGAAAAATTTTCGACTGGTGAGGCTCTTTCTAATCCGAAGAGGCCAAATAAAAGTCGACCAAGGCGATCGGCCGAGAATATCGCTGCCGTACGAGCCAGTGTTGAGAGGTCCCCAAGAACATCCCAAAAACGTCATTCTCAGCAGTTGGGCATGGCTCGGTCCACTTTACAACGGATTATTCGCGTTGATTTGCATTTGTTCCCGTACAGAATTCAATTGACGCAAAGATTGTTGCCTGCGGACAAGCCTCGTCGATTGGAATGGGCCCAACGAGTCATCGAAATGGCCGATGATGACGAGCAATTTTGGAACAAAATTATCATGTCCGATGAAGCCCATTTCACATTGAATGGGACCGTATATAAGCAAAATTGCCGTATTTACGCCACTGAAAATCCTCAGGAGATTCAAGAATTGCCTCTTCATGACGAAAAAGCACAGTTTGGTGCGGCGTTAGTGCGAAAACGGTCATTGGGCCGTTTTTCTTCCAAAACGAAAATGGCCATGCTGTTACCATCAACCAGGAGCGTTATCGCGACATGATGACCAATTTTGTGATGCCAATTATTCGTCGAAAGCGTATGAGGCAGTTCTGGTTTCAACAAGACGGCGCTCCACCGCACACAAGTCGCATAACAATCGATTTTCTGAAGAATTTGTTTCCGGGCCGTTTGATGTCGAAAAGTGGTGATTTGGACTGGCCACCGCGTTCGCCCGATTTGACGCCCGCTGACTTCTTCTTGTGGGGACATTTGAAGTCAAAGGTTTACGTTAACAAGCCAAGGACCGTAGAAGAGCTCAAGGACAACATTCGTGAAGAAATAGCCGCTATTCTGGCCGAAATGTTGGCGAAAACGATGGAAAATGCTGCAAAAAGGGCACAACACGCCATCAACGCCAGAGGCGGCCATTTGAGAGATATCATATTCAAAAATTGATGTAAACAAATCTGCTTGGAACAAATTAAATGAATAAGATTGCCAACCGCCAAATTTTTATTTTTTTCTTTGATTTTTCTTTAAAAAACATGGGTCCGTCGAATATGGGCAACCCTGTACTTCAAGTGTGTGAGTAGGCGGCAAACATGGTAAAAAGTTGGTCACGAGTAAGCTCAGTGAATCCCAGAAGATCTTTCATATTCCAGTAATTTGATCTAAGGGAATTTGTTTTCCTTACGTCGATTTACATGATTGTGTCTTTATCAGACAGGGTTATCCCTTTTTTCGGTTTCAAAAGTATAATTAAATAAAACACACATATGAAGCTATGATTTTGATTAAACTTTTATTTCATTATAATGCTTGGACCTTGCTATTATGCACTAAATACAATGTCATTTAAATGACCACCTCTGCCTTGGTTGCAGCAGTGGATCCTTTTGAGGTAGTTTTCGACCACCTTTTCGCACATTTCGGGCGGTAACTCAACGATAACTTGACAAATGTTGGTTTTTAAATGCTCCAGTGCTTAGAGATTATCCGCATAAATACGTTCTTTGACATAACCTCACAAAAAAGTCTTACGGCGTAAAATCGCATGATCTTGGTGGCCAATTAATGTCGCCAAAACATGAAATTAAGGTTTCTTGAAACTCATCATGCAATAAAGCTAAAATCGGTGGTGTTGTGTGGCTCGTGGTACCGCTTTGTTGAAGACACATATCGTTCAGTTCACATTCTTCAATTACAGGCCAAAAAAAGTCTGTTATCATATAGTCACAGCGCTCTAAATCGAAATACGGATTATCCGCCACACTTTCACTAATACAAGCGATATTTTTTGCGGTGCTTACATTGCGATAATGTACAGGTCTGACGACAGCTGTAGCATTTACAGTCTCTTCAAATTTGTTTATAATCTTGCCAATTCCTTGCACAGTAAATTAAGATTAAGAGGTTCATAATCACCCCGTAATGCACAAAAGGTGTCCACGTTTCAATCGCCACTTTGATAGTAAGTATTAACTATTTTTACGCGTTCTTCGGTCGTTAAACGGTCTATATTTGTAAATGACAAACCTTTCACTACATGAATAACACTTCGCTTGACAGGTATTTAACAGCTGACAGCCTTGCCAGACCGGCAGTTCTGAAGCCACATGGAAAACCAATAAAAAACTTGTTTGCACCTACAAAATCTTTTGTGTTCTCAATAAAATGTTATTCTATCAATAATACATTTCGGCTTCGACATCCAATAAAAAGATGATGTGAATGAAGATAAATTCGAAATTTAATTGGAGTAAACCGTTTCATTTGACATAGATTTGCTAGCAGTTGCTATACTTTGTTAACGTATGAAACTAAAAGATTAGACCAAACATCAAATTTAATACTTTTTTAGAGCTCTAAATTCTTAGTTTGGTGTAGAATTTTTTGCCTAGGCACAAATAAGAAATCTGTTTGAATCAAATTGTTTATGTTAATGTTAGAACGATGTCAATCAATTCGGTTTCAAAAGAGGTCATTCGACAGTTCAGCAATTAAAAAGAGTACAGAGATTAGCATTGGAGAACAAACGAAACCGAAAACAGGAGTAATTTTTCTAGACATTGAAAAAAAGTTGACTCCATTTGCCATAATGGAATCATCTTCAAGCTAAATGAGTACAACTTTTCAGTCTATTTGTAATAGATTGTCAAGTTTTTTTACATAACACGAGTATTTTCTGTGTTCATTTGAGAGCGATTCCAGAAGGAGTTCCTCAAGGAGCAATTTTATCTCCAACACTTCCTATTCGTTATTCACTTCCAATTTCAAACATATTTAAAACAATCAGCAAAATCAGTTGTCGGCATAAAATGACACCTCTGCAATTATAACTATTAAATAATAATTAAATATAATAATTAAATTAAAAGGATGGAACAAGTATTGCTGTCAGCTCAAAAGTACTGTGAGCAATTAAAAATTAAAATTAAATTAAAAAAATTAAATTAAATTAAAATTAAATTATGTATGCGAAATTTGGTATCGAAGTCCTGCGAAGATAAACCTTAAAAAAACTACAAATTATTTAAATATAAAACTTGAAGATAATACGTAATCTACTTCGGAGACATTCTACTAATAGTTTACTTGGTAACTACAATCAAAAAATACTCACTGTTATATTTCAAGAATTAACAAAAAGATTTGAAGATAGTTGCAGTTAAATAATAAATTTATACAATCAATTATATTTCTTAACTTCTTCAGGGAAGCATTTATATAATTACATTGTATTAATATTTCTGTAAATATTATAAGGTTTTTTTTGCTATCTTTTTGTCTTAATAGGTTGTAAACTATTTAAATGTAGCTTTCCTGTACACTTTAGTTGAAATTTGCTGCAATACATTACGTAAAATCTCAAACTTTTGCATATAAATTGTTTTACATGCTGTAAGGATAGTTAATAAATGAAAAAAAAAAAAATATATGTTTAAACATAACAGAAATCTCAGTTAGGTGAACTCATATTCCTGCACATTTTAAAAATGTTCGACTGGAGTAAAGCAATTTAATTGGACTAACATGCAGACAACTGCATCCTAATTTAGAAATTAAAGAGAAAAGATTTACTTTGTACATACAGTTAAACTTCTTTAACTCGAATCACCATTATGCTAAAATAAAATCCGACTTATGGAGAATTCGAGGAGATTTCGAGTTATGGAACTGCATACATATACTGTACATTTATTAATTTTTAGTCTTAAGAAAACACACGCCCTGCATTAAAATTCAATCAGTTTTATTTTATTATTGTTTAAGGAATCCTCCACAGTTTTTCTGGATGGGTTTCTAATAACTTCTTCCACTGAACCCTCCTCATCACTATCTGATAAGCTTTCAGTATGAGTTATTAAATGGTTAGAACACTGTTGGACTATGTATATCGTCATCTGTAGGATAACTTGATATAACAACATCATCATCAACTTCAATGTAATCGAGAAGAGTCCCATTGGAAGTTATATGATTCAAACTTAGCCAGGCTTCATAGTTCGCTTCCACAAAGTTGAGATCTTCATTAGGATTGCTTAAGAACATTAAAGGTATGTCATCCTGTTCGAGAAAAATTCGATATACAGAAGCTTGTGCCATCATTTTTATTTAAGTTATGGAGAAATTCAAGTTATGGAAGTTCGAGTTATGGAAGCAAAACTAAAGGGAATTCACCACATAAGCGCTTTTGACACTAGATTTGCTTCGACTTAAAGAAGATTTTAACTTACAGAAGTTCGAGTTATAGAAGTTCAACTGTATATGTAATTTGCATAGAAATGTAATGGATAAAAGTTTAGACTATTGCAGGCTGCTAAATTACACAAGGAGGATTAAATTTCGGTTAATCTGTCAATTTGTATTTGAAGCACTTGAAACGGCGGGCTCTTATGGCTCTTTTGCAATCCCCAATCTGACCTACAATCGGGGAAAATATTAGTCTCTGCCAATAAATCACATAAGAGAGTTGCTGTCTCAAAGCGAAATGAAGTTGGATGAATAAAGTTTTTCCGGAAAAAAAAAACAAAAATGCAAAACTGTTAATTTTTGGCCACAAGAGTGCGAGTTTGTGCACATCGTACATAAGTACTGTCACATTAAAATCACATAATTGTTGACTGGTAGACGCCGAGAAAATCAAATATTCTTACTTGAATAACAATAATCATAATAACTATTACAAATCTGTCAGATTTAACTAATTTGTTGCTGCAGTGGCTTCTCTCCTGACGCATTACTGATGCCACAAGTCATATGAAATGAGAGTGTCCAGCCTACAACATTAACGAAATCATAAATTGCAAATGTGAAAACGAAATGACAATCAAGTTATCAGTAGGGAAAGATTGTGATATACTCGTATTTTCGATTTGCATTTTGTCCATATTTGACATGTGATACATTTGAAATATGTAAGATAACAAATTATGTTTAAATAATTAGCAAATAGAAAATCATTTTATATAATTATGTCCTTTAAGGAATATAGTTATAAATTCGTTCGGTTACTTTCTTCACATATTGTTTTACTTTTAAAGGGTACCTAAAAATATAAAAGCGGCTCACGTTAATAGCCGATGTGCTTTGGTTTTATTGAATATTTAAGGATACATTAAAATTTGTTATGGGGGTGGTTTTCAATAAATACGAGTATATGAGTCATTTAGCGCTGATTAGATTCTATTAATAAATTCGGTATCGAGGCGAACAGCACACATTTGAGGTACTGGATGGAGGGTCTTTAAATTCTATTAATGGATCTGTAAACGGTTACAAGGATATTCAAGTTAAACAGCTGAAGTGAGTAGCATTTGTTTGAAAAGGGGTTAAGAGATAAATTAAGGCATTATAATACATCTTTAACCTATTGTTAGGTCTATCATCAAGTTGGTTTCTCAAAACTTCTTGTTTATAATTCTCAATGCTATTGATTTCTGGTGAATGCTATAGGAAACATGCGGTAACTCACCTATATGTTTTAAGGGAAATTTCAGTTTCGATGAAAGCATTTTATTAAATTTTGATTCAATTTTTTACTGTTTACGAATCTTTCGGACAAAAGGAAATTAATAATAATTAAAACAATACGAAAAATGTACTATAACTGTATGAATATTTAACAATATGCAATGGCTTTTACCCCCACACTGCGAGTATCAGTAATCGGGGTCTCCGTAGACCAGATCGTGTACGGAGAAGCAGGGGAAAATTGCTAAATAATTACTGTTGCAAATGCATTCAATTCATTCGAAAACAGAAAACAAAACATCCCATTCACTCGATTCATTGTAACGACGCATTCAACTGCATAACAACGACCAACCGACCGAAAGGCGACCCAACCAGTTGAAAACCCCCGCTGTTCCAGTTTATAATGCTGGTGGTGATGGTGGTAGTGGTAGTGGTAGTGGTGGTGAAGAACATTGTATTTGCTGAAAATAAAAATTATGAACTTTTATTTAGTTTTGCACGTCGTACAATATGGTTGGCGTTTTCTACACAGTTTAACTTTGATTTAACTGTGAGTACAACCAACCATCAACAGCCAGTCAATCACTGAGGCCGACATAGAGCGAGAGGTAAAGGTGGGGGAGAGAGAGGAAAGAACTAACAGAGGCAATGCAATGCGAGTACATTTCTTGGTATCCCGCTTTTATTTTCTTTCACTTGGCTTTTGTACGATTTGCAGGCGAGCTTTTCTCTATTCATTCAATTCAACTGATGGCATTCCGTTTTCACCAACCCTTCTGCCGGGCACTAACCCAACGTCATTCACTGCAGCCCGTTGCAAAGGGTGGTGCATAAGTAACGTTAACGGCGACTATATTGAATGCATTCTTGTGCATCATTTGGTTTTAACTCGTGAACCAATCGCATCTTATATGGGAAAAGGTGTAACATATGTAAAATTCTTGGCGAAGACCGCCTAGACATCTCTAACTGCTGAGAATGTTGCTTGGTGGATGTTTCGGGGTTTTCCTCAATACTTACTTGCACTCGAGCAATGGTCACTTCATTGCGAACTGCACGAGGTCTTCCAGCATGCGGAAGATCACAGACAGCCCCTTGTTGCCCAACACGCTGAACCAATCGATAAATTGTTGGAATGCTAGGAGTATTTCGAACATGAAAGAAATTTCGATATGATCTGAATAATCGAATGCTGACTTTCAAAGTAAAATTGAACAACTTTGGGTTTTTGTTCTGTGCTGAGCCTTTCCATCATAAATTCCCCCAAGTATTATTTAGTTAATTCTGTAAAGAGACGAAAAAAGAGACTTAAACAAAAAATGTATTCACTGATCAAATCTTGGCGTTACTTATGCGTCACCCTATATATGTTTTTTGTTGTTGTTGTTGCTGCTATATTGGGCAGCATGTATGTTGTTTGTTTTTGCATTGAGTTATTTTCGCGGAGAACAACATCTTGTTAGACTTTTAGCTTTTTATTATTTGCATGCCATTTATATTTATTGTGTTGGAGGAGAAAGGGAGGACATGAATTGTTTGCTTATTTGTAAAATACAAAAAAATATTCTACGAGTGAAAAATATCTCGTTGATTTTACTCAAATTTCCAATTTTACCGTAGATTTTAACAAAAGAAAATAGAAAAATTGAGACGAAATTGATCGGTGTAGAAGAATATGTGTTACTTGTGCTGTTCCACTGTATCTACCTAAGGCATATTCCACCGATGAAATATGTAAGGTGCCTATCCGATTATTGAGAGAAATATAATCACTAACTCTTAAATACGAAATCATGCCTTGTCTTAAAGTGATCAAGCGCAATATTCTCCACACACTGCTCTGTTGAACATCGAAATTTCCGACAATTGTTTGTCCTACTGTGGCCAAATCAAACATCTTCCTCTATCATTTAGAATAGTCTTTTGGGCAAGAGGTTGAAATCCATTATCCTCTTAGTTTATATAACATGCTAAATAGTTCAAGTGAAAATTGTTTTTTACTATGTTATTGATCCGCTAAAATTTTATTAATTAATTGTTTAATAGCAAAGTTTCTTTGAAATGGGAGTTGTCTTTCAGATAGAAAATAGTTCAAATATACCGGGTGGTCCATTTTTCGGTTTCGAAAACACACACACAAAGCTGTAATTTTGATAAGACTTTTATTTCGTTATAAACGTTGGACCTTGCCATTATGTGCGAAATACAATGACCGCCTCTGGATTGGTTGCAGCAGAGTAGCAGTGGATCCTTTTGAGGTAGTCTTCGTTGTTGATATCTCGTTGTTAATTTGACGAATCGTGGTTTCTAGTGTTTAGAGATTATCCGCGTAAATACGGTCTACAAAAAAGTATAACGATGTCAAATCACATGACCTTGACATCGCCAAAACGTGAAATTACGCTGTCTGAAAACTTCTCATGCAATAAAGTCAAAAACAGTCGTGTTGTGTGGCTCGTGACACTGTCTTTTTGAAACCATATATAGGTATAGTCCAGCTCATATTCTTCATTAGCAGGCCAAAAAAGTCGGTTAATACACGGTCATACCACTCTGAATTGAGTGCGTACATTTTAGCGCTTCCAGTCTCTTCAAGTTTGTTTATAATCTTGCCAATTCCTTTCAAAGTAGGTCGATTATGACGACCATAATCACGCCGTAATGCACGAAAAGTGCTCATCTTTGAATCACCATTTTTTTTTGTAGTAAATGTTAACTATTTTTACGCGTTCTTCGGTTGTAAACGGTCCACATTCGTAAATGGCAAACCTTTTACTAAATAAATAACACTTCAGATGACAGGTATTTAACAGCTGACAGCCTTGCCAGACCGGTGGCTTTGAAACCACTAAATGGAAATTCATGCATTTATTTTTGACTGACGTCGGAAAATATTAAAAATTTGTATCCAACGTGAGCTCTGCGTTGACCAACTACGGCATGTTTTAAAGTATCGAAAGACGAAGGGTAGACACAGTGTAGTACTAAGATTTGGAAAGCACTGATGTAGTGGCTGAGAAGCAAATGTATCCTTAGGGTGCCTTTGTTTGCTGCGATATTTTTAGTTGTAGCATTATTGCCCCAATATCTACCACTAAAGCGACAGCCAACTTCTGAAGGTGAAAAATTTTAAACATTTTGTTAAAATGTTTGTAAAAATCGTCATTTCAAAACAGTGAATCGTGAGTTGTTATTTTTGAATAAGTAGAAATAAAATCTGGCGGGAAACTTGGTGTAACAAAACAGAAATATTATATCTAATTCTCATGTGGAAAAACTATATTTGACTGTACGAAGTTATCAACTATTATTGTATTCCTGTGAAAATCTTAAAATGAAAAATCAAGCGATTTGACGCCGTTAAACGTTTGTTGTGGGACTACGTCAAAGACTGTGTTTACGCGGATAATCCCCAAAGGATGGAACATTTGAAAACCAACATTCGTCATGTTATAGTCGAGATACCTCCCAAAATGTGCAAAAAAGAGGTCGAAAACTACCTTAAAAGAATCCACTGCTACAACCGATCTAGAGCCGATCATTTAAATGACATTGATTTCGTACATAATGGAAAGGTCCAAACTTTGTAATGAAATATAAGTTTAATCGAAATTTTAGCTTTATATGTTCAGTAACAAATAAAGGGTGTCCCAACAAAAACGCAAGATTTAAATTTGGCGCCATTCGAAGTGTTATTGTTTGACATTTGAACAATTGTTATTGTTTGCTAGTAGAAGGTACGAGGTTAGTAAAAATTGAGCGCTACAAGAATGAACAACGCATTCTCATTGTGAAATTGTTTTACCAAAATGGTCAAAATTTTGCGGCTACAGTTCGCAAATTGCGATCAATTTGGAGTCACAATAATGCTCCAAAAGAGTCATCTGTAAAGAGATTAATGGATAAATTTGCCAAACCTGGGTCTGTTAGTGATGTAAAGACAACAACGCGCGTTCGACCAGGTCGATCGACCGAAAATGTCGCAGCTGTACGTGATGATGTCGCTCAAACTCTATCCACCTCAATTCGACACCGAGCTCAGCAAATTAGTGTCTCCAAATCCAAATCCGTACAAAGTTCAATTGACTCAGGAACTGAAGCCAGCTGACCATGGACAGCGAAGGAAGTTCGTTAATTGGGTATTGGAGAGACAACAAGAAAATGCTGATTTTGCCGATAAAATCATCTTCAATGACGAGGCCCATTTCCATCTTGATGGCTTCGTCAATAGGCAGAATTGTCGCATTTGGGGTGAGGAAAATCCTCGAGTGATTCACGAGAAGCAAAGGCATCCTCAACGTGTCACTGTGTGGTGTGGATTTTGGGCTGGAGGAATCGTTGAACCTTTTTTTATGAAAATGAGGCATGTCAAGCGCAAATAGTCAATGGTGTTCGGTATCGTGAAATGAAAACCAGTTTTTTCGTGCCTAGAATTGAAGAAATGAATGTGGAGGGCAGGCATGTGGTTTCAACAAGACGGCGCCACATTTCATACGGTCAGAGAAACAATTCAATTGCTGCATCAGCCATCATTTCCCGGTCGTGTTATTTCGCGTTTTGGAGACCAGAACTGGCCGCCTAGATCGTGCGAGACCATTAGACTTTTTTTCTTTGGGGTTTTTTTGTAGTCGATGGTTTACGCGAATAAGCCGACGACGACTCAAGTCTTAAAAGAGGAAATTGGACGCTGCATTAATAAAATACGGCAGCATTTATGCAAAACGGTCATTGAAAATTTCATTAAAAGATCGCGTGTGTGACAGCAAAGCCGCGGCGGCCATCTGTCCGATGTGTTGTTCCATACAAAACCTCATTTTCTCTACTTTACGATATAATAAAGTTTCACGATTTTTTTTAAATATCTGTGTTTTATTTAAAAATTAAATCTTGCGTTCTTGTGGGGACACCCTTTAGTAAGGTGACATTGTATTGTTCTTTTTATTCGTTCCACTCAGCCTGCACAGCTGGATAAACCGTAAATGAATTGGAATTGTATCGTTATTTTTAAAGTATAAAAACATTACGATTAAACGCATCGACCAGTATAATCGATTTGATAATCGTTATATTTATTATAAATTCATCTCTTCACTTGGAATTTGCTTTCAAAATGAGTTGCACCACTTCATTTTAATATTTTTTTAAATAAAATTTATTTATCTTATTTTTTTATGAAATCTAAACTAATCTCAATTTTTTTTTCTATTTTAGGTAAGCCAACTTTTACTCTCACAACAACGTTTCACTTTGTTCAAACGTAGTTGGTATGTATGTATATTACTGTGCAAAAAAAAAAAAAAAACTTTTTTCTATTCAAAAATGTTTTTAATTCTGTTAACACAAAAGAAAAATATACTTTTCACAAATTGGTGGACTACAATGGCTTTGCTCTTGTCTGGCATCATCTGAGAGCCATATTGAAGTTATTTCACATTTTGACGTTTTAATGCAGTTTCGAATTGTGAAATGTGCAGCTCTAACGTCAGTGGCAGCAGCACAAATTATTCTGATGCTGCTCAGACGACAGATTAAAATGTGCACGATAATGTCAAAACCATAAAATGAAATGAATGCAAAATGGAAATAGTTTTCACTGTCTGCAACATATTTGCATGGAAATTACAAAGATAAGTGTTTTCGCTTACAATTGATATTGAATCGGAATAAAATAGAGATAAAATTGAAATAAAATAAAATTATATGATTATTTTTATTAATTTTCTGTTGAAGCAAACAACAACAAAATTTAATTAATGAATAAAATTACATGCAATTGTCTCTGCTGAAGGTGGGGTTTCAAGAGGTTAAACATGTATTTATAAACGTGCATAATTGGCCACGTCTTAAGATTATGACTCCAAATGCTCTCAAGTAAAATAATCTACGATGATAATCTGAAGATGATGTTTTTGCAACACATGAAGCCGATTGTTTCACGAATTGATGTAATTCCATTTATTGCATTTATTCTTGTTAATTTAAATCCTTTCTTATTCGAGGTAAGGATTAGGTCACTTTTGTTTCTTTAAAGTCACTAAAGTCATGTCCTGTCGTAACATCGCTCGTTCGCTCTAATTCCAACATTAGTTAACAACACAGAGCATGAATGTCGATTTCTACGTGAGGTTTTAACATATATAGAAATTTGATTTCGATATCGGAATCTTCATTGAAATTATAAGTAATTTTGATACCGAATCGGATTTCAGAAATAACGGCGATTGTTTCTAAAGAAAATGGCAATTAATAAGAGGAAGTTGACATGCTAATCAATTCAAGAAATTGGCTTTTATATCAAATACGCTATGTACTCGTATGCTGCCATACCGTATAAGTGCCTGGAAAACGTGCTGGTTCAGATATGGTTTGTCACAGAGCACGAATTTTGACAATAAATTTCAACGACTTGCAATCGTTGCTCGTTTGTTAGTCTTTCCATAGTGAAATGGCAGAGTTTACCGTACACTTTTCACTTTGACAGATGACGTTTGGACGCCATTACCAACCAGTGCTGCCAACCTGAAAAACTTACATCTTAAAAAATCACCCTATATTAACTAATATCAAAAACGAAGTGTTTGAGTTTGGAAGGTAAAATCCTACACCTATGGAAAATGGAATTCTTGAGAACTATAGCAAAACGCCGATACATTTTTATTGGTTTCTATTGGTTTGCTGTTTAAACATTAGCTTAAAAACCGATAAATGTGCAGCATTGCATCAATAATTGTTGGTACATAGATGGATGTTGACTTCAAGTGTTGAATTTGGGAGAAATTTTGAAAATAATCACATTTTTGGACTTTCCCACTTCTCTCACTTGCCGTTAATGAGCGATTCGAAAGAATTTTTTGGATATTATTTTTTGGTACAGGCTCAAAATTGTTCTATTACTCCAAAGCAAATAAAAACGATATGATCTAAAGAACAGTGTGTTTGCCAATTTATTATACTGAAGATAAATTCATTGCTAAGATTAAGTCTGTCATATCGAAATATTTTTGTTTCTCTATAGAAAAACGAAAATCGTATAAATTGTCCGTAGACCTCTGATTTTTGCTTCTTATTAACTTGAGATTTTGCAACAGACTCTTCAACGTTCACCTGCCACTAGCAAAAAAATTCAAATGGCATGTTATCCATGAAATGACCTCGACAACTATACGATAACAATAAGTTGTTGGCATTTTCCAATTCACATTGGAAAAATGCAACAACGAATTATGCAAGATTATTGTGTTTTTTTTTTTGCACATAGTATAGGAAACGAAAACAACTTGACAAAAGAATTGTCTGAACATTACGAAATACAGAACCTGACGTGACACAGCAAATGACGTGCAATGAATCCGTCTCATATGGCGGCTCAACAGCGGCGTAACTTGCGAATTGGCGAACAAAAGTATTGCTGCCTCCTCTCGCACATGCTGTTCTTTTTTTCCATGTCATTTCAATTTCATTTTCAGTTTTTTGTTTTTATGTCATACTTGACGTTCTATCGGCTCAATGACACTGACAGCGAACGCAAAGAGCAACGACAGCAGCAAAAATGATACAAATAATTGTGTCGAATTTGAACAATACGCGGGTGCTCCTGAAAACAAGAGTTTGTTATTTTCATAAAAAAAAAAACAAATAGAAAAACAAATTGAAATTTATAGTTTTATTGATACAAATGAGCGAATTTGAGTGAATGAATGAATACGCGAACAAGGCCAATAGCGCCACTGCCAATACCGCAGTTCAATCGGTTCGCGGAGAAAAACAGGTTCGTAAAAACCAGCACTTTCAAATGGGTGGCGGGGGTTTATGCGAATACAATTGTTTGAAAATAATAACAATCATTAATTAAATACAATTTGTTACAATACATTTAATAGTCTGTATAAGTTTCAAACAAAGTGTGGAAAGTTTTCCTGGAACTTACATTCCACAAAAGGAATTCGTTCAAATGTGAAACACTTGTGGGAACTGAGCATTTTATGACGATTGTGGTTGTTGTATATGGGGGATGATGATGCGACAAATATTCTCCTAAAGGATTAAATTGGCTAAAAAAAACAAATAGAATTATTATGGTATAGAATTAGAAGATTGCTGCAATATGCAGAATATTTACCTTAATTCCTTAGAAGAATATAGTTCGGAGTTTTTAATATTTTTTTTTCTTGATTACATTTCGGTATGAGATGCACAACTTTATTTGGCTGAGGTTTGATAAGAAGTAAGTTAAGATTAAATTGTAATAGGCTTTGTAAGCCAAAGTTGTCACTGCCAGAATGCGAGAGAGAGCTTTTGGCAAGAGATACTACAAGATAGTGACGAGAAATATTACAAGTTGGCGGGGATAGAATAAAGATTCCAGTTAAATTCGAACTCGTTTGGACTTAAACAGTGCCGTTCAAGAAATGTTTTTAAATCCACTGAATACAAATATTATTCAATAAACAGGACTAGTAAATGAATTATTTCAAATGCGGCCCCCAAATAGCAAATACGCAGCTTTATCCACTTAGTGCGTGGAAACGAGCAACGACGGACTGTACTTTAATGAAATATATATCTTTTCATTAACCACCCAATAACAGATTGTGTTTGGTTTGGAAGCAATAAACGATTTTACTTACAAATAAATACGCTTCTTAAGCATCCTTTAAAACCTTTGCTATGCAAAAGTACGACTGAAAATTCTTTACGGCTGATAAACTTTCATAAAAATTGTTGACATGGAAACAGCAGTTTATAGTTTACGTTCTTGCTTATCTGATACAGTAGTAAAATAAGGCAGGAAACTTACTTAATTCTTGAGACCAGCCAATTGAGGCATTTGAAATCATGCTAATAAATGGGAACACCACCCTTGTTTTTTTTTTCTAATCGTCCCACTTTGATTTACTAATTTAGAATGATTTGAATAAAATTTTCCTAATTTTGTGAATTTTTTCAATCGAGATAGTATACAAAAGCAGCTTTCTGCTATTCCATAAGAAAGAAATTGTGTTACTCCTTGCAAATTGATAGGAATTTCTTCCTGGAAAGACGATTATTCGGGTTTTGGTTATAAATTATTGTTACTTAACAGCTAATATATGTGTGCTTAGAAGGAAAACCGATTTATTGGTTTCCAAAAAATCGCTTTTATGAAAATTTGTAATAACTTTCATAGTATATGGAATTTTAAAACCGCTTTTAAACGGAAACACGTTTCTTAATAAGGACATAAACAAATATGAGAAGGAAGCATATTCTCGCTTGTAGTAATATTTAGAGACATTACGTAATTTAAAAATTGCAATAATTTGTGAGCTACATCGAATTTTGGACTATGAATTGGAAGCAAACATGTGTTAAAATTACAACAACAATAATAACGAATAAACTCGTAAAGCCGCAACTCCACATAAGCCGCATTTTCTTTGTGAACAGAGATAAATATCTCTGTTTTTATAAAATTTCAACACAAATTGTTGAATTCTTCATGTTCTCAGAACAATAATAACGAATTTACGAAATTTTTAAATTTTATATTTTAACCAATTTAGCTGTAGATAAATACATAGTCCTGCCATATGTTCTGTTACACAATTTCCAGCGCTTATCGTTCAAAACTTCTTGCGGGAATAGAACCGTTAACTTTTTTTTCAGAACACATGCACTGATTAGTGAAGAATACCAGTCAGTTTGGTTTCAGTTTGCAATCTATTAACATGGAGTGGGGCGTTAAAGAGAATCGAGTCGGCATAATAGCGTTGCATAAGTGCGGAAAGAGTGCTGGCCAAATTTTCGAGTTGCTAAAACCACTCGGAATATCAAGAATGTTCGTTTATCGTGCTATTGCTCGCTTCGGCGAATTGTCTGGAGTAGAAGACAGGCCAAAAAGTGGTCGCCCGCGCGTTGTCCGTACGAGTGCGGTAGTAAAGGCAGTGCGTGAAAGAATTCGGAGAAATCACCTTAGAAAGCAGAAAATCATGTCCAAGGAATTGGATATATCAACCAGATCCATGTCTAGGCTGATTTGGGATGATCTGCATATGAAAGCCTATCGTCGGTCCACGGGTCATCTTCTAACTCCTCAGCTAAAAAAAATTAGGCTGGAAAGATGCAAGCGACTTTTGCAGTGGCACGCGGACAATGGCCATGAAAACATTCTGTTTACGGATGAGAAAATTTTTACTGTGGAAGAAGTTTTCAACAAACAAAATGACAAGATTTATGCCACTTCATCTAAGGAAGCGAAAAAAGTTGTTCCAAGGGTTCATCGTGGCCATCATCCCTCTTCTGTAATGATTTGGTGGGGGTCTCCCACCATGGTGTCACATCCTTCCATTTCTGTGAAAAGGGCGTAAAAACTGGTGCAAAGGTTTACCAAAAAGATGTGTTGTGAAGGGTTTGACCAATACCCTTTTCAATGGACGTAGATGGATCTTCCAACAGGACTCTGCTCCTGCGCACAAAGCTAAAACCACGCAGGAGTGGCTCAGAGTCAATATTCCTGGCTTTATAGCAGCAGAAGATTGGCCATCAGGGAGTCCAGATCTCAATCCACTGGATTATGCTTTGTGGTCAGAATTGCAGAATATGGCTTGCAAGACTCCCCACAGAAATTTGGGAAGCCTAAAAACAGCATTAACCAGAGCAGCGTCCTCGATCTCTATGGAAATCGTACGTGCGGCTGTAGCCCAATGGTTACACCGTTTGAAAGCTTGTGTTAAAGCAAAAGGCGGCCATTTCGAGTGAATACAATTTTTTTTAATAACCAATATTGTCTTCTAATAAATGGAATAATTTTGAATACAATATGAATATTGGTTTTTTTTTTGGCGTTTTATATTTGTAACAGAACATATGGCAGGACTAGGTACATTATTTTAATGAATTTTTCATATCATTTGCTTATAAAAAAGCAAAATGTATCAACACAACAATTAATTAACTTTTCCGGCGGTAGCTTCAGTAATAGACTAAAGTCAAAATCATTAAATACATTAAACCATTAATTATTTCTACGAATGTATTTATCAAATAAATGAACAAAAGTTAATAAATCGGACGTATAAACTTACATGTATTTCATTTAATGGGTGCCTACAGTTGTCTACAAATTTAAATTCAAATTTGAATTAAACTGGCTTTATTTAGGGATTGTTCGGTTAGTGCTGAAAGAAAATCCAAGGAATTATGGACCAAAACCCTTTTGCTATGAATGAAATATGACGCTTTTGAGTACTGATTCTATATTATGGTGTTATTTTCATGTTGACACAATAAATCTTTATGCTCCCTTATTTTTAGCCCTACGATGTTTCCCTTTTACATTGTCCGGCAACTGAACAGAAATTTAGAATAATGAGTACATTTTCGAGATTATCGAGATTTTGTGGCTGTCTAAGGGAAAAGGGCGTAAACATTATTGACAAAACATTTCAATTTTCTATTTCTCAGTCTAGAGAGCCATTTCCATCCAGGTTTAAGCAATGACTAGTTTGAGATTTTTATGACCGGAGACAGAAAGAAAACCAAGTTCGTTGCTTCTGTTCTTCCGAAATGTTTTTAGACATTTTACTGCTTTACTTAAAGCAGATGGTTGGCAAATTGAACCCTTTAATATTGCTTTATGAATTTCTGAGATGAAAACGTGGCACTTTTTTGCATTTTATGGTCCATTATTAATGCATATTACAAAACTTTGGGCATGGCTTAAGACTGATGTTACGATGTGCCCCGTAAATGAGGTGTCATTGATATTAAGATTTAATTATCTTGAATAAACTGGTAAAAAACGTTGTTACAATTTTTAGTGTGATGTCCTAGAAATATGTAAGTGCAAATGTTCATGAACTCTGGCATGATAAAAGGAAAATATGTTCACTAAAGTTATGAATATTCCTTGTAAAGGATAAAGAAGAACGATCTATTTTCAAGTTTGTCCAGTACGTTTTCAGAAATGCATTCTGTCAGCAACGTTGAGAAATTTAAGCATATACTCGTATGTGAGTTGCGGAACTTAACATTTCACCAGATACTTAGAGCCTTCTTTGGTGTATGTAATATTACGATTTTAGATCCCAGAAATGAGTGCTTTTAGTATAATACGCCAATACGATCTTAACAGTTTTTCCAAGCATTTCCTACCCAGCAATATTTGCCAAATATAGGGTGTCCGTCGGGAAGGGCGGACTTTGTTTTGCCGCCATTTTGGTAAACATTAATCTTGATAGTTCATATTTGGCAGTCGTGAAGTAGAGACGTGGCAAATTTATTATGGAAAAATATTCGATAAATCAGCGTGCTGTAATCGTTAAAACGTTTTATCAAAATCAATCATCGATTACTGAGACGATGAGAAAGTTACGTCAAATTTTTGGGAGAAACAACGTGAAAACAAGACGCACTATTTATCGTGTAGTGAATGATTTCGAAGAAAGAGAGCCTGTAGCTGACAGGGCCAAGCATGGACCACAACGTACTGCAAGATCGGCTGGAAAAATTACTGCCGACATTAAAGAAAGTGTTCAAATATTCCATTAACCTCAATTCGACGCCGTGCTCAGGAGCTTAGTCTTAAAAGAACAACTTTGGTCGCAATTTTGCACAGGAATTTGCATTTATTTCCATTTAAGATTCAGTTGTCACAAGAGCTTTTTCCACAAGACTACGCCACAGTACATATGCCAATAGGATGTTACAGCTCGCCCATGACAACCCCGATTTTCATAAAAAAAAAATCATTCCATTTGAATGAATATGTGAATAAACAGAATAGGTGGTTCTGGGCAATAGAAAACTCTCAAATTATTCATCAATCACCTTTGCATCCATTAAAAGTGACAGTCTGGTGTGCAATTTGGTCAGAAGGAATCATCGGACTTTACTTCTTTAAAATTGAAAACGGCGTAACGGTAACTGTTAATAGGGAACGATATCGTGACATTGATTGAAAACTTTTTAACGCCACAACTGCATGCTTTGGGCTTGATCAACATGTGGTATCAACAAGACGGTGCCACATCGCATACAGCCAGAATTACAATGGAATTACTGCGAGACCTCTTTCCACATCAAGTTATTTCAAGAAATGGTGATGTTGATTGGCCTCCACAGTCGCCTTATTTGACTGCTCCGTACTTCTTTTTGTGGGGATGTCTGAAAACAAAGGTTCATGCAAACAAACCAGAAACGCTTGAGCAACTCAAACAAAATATTAGTGATGAAATTAATGAAATACCGCGTGAAATGTGTGAAAATGTAATAAAAAATGTGCTCAAAAGGGCTCGCTAACAGAGGCGGACCTTTATCTGATATTGTATTCCATACATAATTGCCGACATTAAATAAAACATTTATCAATATTCTATTTTCTCTTTCATTTAATCAAAAATTATAAACAAAGTAGTATACCTTTCCGACGGACACCCAGTATATAGTTATTTTTAATCATTTCTAATATAGTCATTTGAAAATTACCTACCGCTTGACAACCCTCCTTCCGATAGTCTCTATACAAATGACCGATTTAATCCATATATTTTTGTCGATTTACACCGTTCTTTCGATTCCACTAAATCCAACTAAATTTGAATGAGGTTAGGTTTAAAAATAAAAATAGACCCCATCGCCTCTTCTGCAATCTGTGATATACCTATAAATTGGCCGCTTTATGGAAATTACATTCTTTTCTGAAATTTCTAACTAAAAATTGCTTATGTTGTCTATTTTATTACTTTGTAATGCTCGGCACATGACATTTTCCTTATGATTTAGGACAAATTTCATTTCCTCCATAATTTTTTTAGCACAAATTTCAGTTAGTTAGAATTTTGCTTCACTATTGTGTGTTAATTTTTTGAGTTAATTCAATGTATTGGGCATAGAGTAACGTTTAATGAAACTGTTATAGATGTTTGTTTTCGAAAAATTCATTTGGAAATATTTGTAGAAATAATACTGATATTTTGTTTAAAGTCTCAGATGCGAGCCACTTGTTGCTCAATTATAAAGATTGACACCTTTCAACTATATATGTAGAACTTATTGACACTATTTCTGTACTCTGGCACTGCTACAAAGTCTTTTATATTTTACAAAAGTTTTAACAGATCTGCCTCCAAAAAAGCACTTGAAAATTAAAAACGAACTGACTTTTTCCCAAAGTCGACTTTTCGACCTTTTCATAGCACACATTTCAAATTTCCAACTGTTTCGTTCGAGTAATCGAAAATTGATTTACTAACCCTAAGTCTGTTGTAATGTTTCTAATCATGTGCAATGGTTACCATGGGTGATTACGCCATTTTTGCCAGTTTTGTCCGGCAAAATATTTGCTTCTGAAAATGTAATGAAAAATTTGTCATCACTGAAAAGTTAATTTGTTATACCTTCAATATAAGAGAAATCCACTTATGATTTGATTCTCTTTTCATAGTATTTTAGGGCCTTGGAGGATCAAATACCATTTTAGAATTTTGTACGTCAATTTTGTATGTTCTTATCATATGATCTTATTATTTGTCACAATTTTGTTGCTGAGATGCAGGTTGACGCAAAACTAAACCCATTTGTTTGTCATTTTATTAATATTTTCTGGCTTGATGCTTGACGCTTGGCACCGATGCATATTTTCGCTTTTTAAACCCTTTCTGTCTGCCGTGGATTTCGTTCACCTTTGACATTTTTCACTTGCACTCTCTTCAAATGTTTATTTATAGTTCTATGAACTTTTAACAACAAGTTAACTGCTCTTAAGCAGTTAAGAGCAAAACTATGAAGTTCCCAGCTGTAGTAGATTTTCTTGGTTTTATTGTGTGGGCTCTGAGCACCTCTTCGGCGGCAACAATGTGTGCGAGAATGGGCACAAATCTTAACCTAACATCTGTACTAAATATTTTTTTCTTATTTTTCTCCTTAATATTACGTGTAAAAATGAGATGCAGCGTAAATAAAATGTACTCGTATATGCACTGCACGAAAAATGCAATTAATAGTTCCTCACCACCTGCAGAGTTGTGAACTCCTTGAGTCCGCCGGTCGTTGTCGTCGTCATCGCTGTAGTCATCCTCTTCATTCACACTTAAACCATTTAGAAGGGAACAGGAAATAATGATAATGACACGGAAGTAAGCCGACACTGCGAATGCAATCAAGTCAAATGCAGCAGAAGAGAAAACACAATGAATGCCAGCCAACAGATGGAGTCAAAACAGTACCCACTAGCCGGAAGGTCGGGGGTGGGTAGGAGGAAATGAAGAAGTGCTGCATTTCGTGATTCTTGTTGGCTCGTGTTCTACGAGTTGTTTTAATTAGTACTTGTCTTTCGAAATAGTACTTATTATGATGCTAGTTGGGGAAAATCGTTGCAAAAGTTTCTTCAATTAAAGAATGCAGTAGGAGGGAGGAAAGCAGGTTTTGCGAGGGACGAAAAAGAAATATTTTAATTCACCATTTCATAATTTGGTGTTATATGTGCGATAACCATAAAAGTTAGCCTACTTTAAATCGCTGAACATCTTCAAAATTATAGCATGCTTTAGGGCTTCAATCCTTTTAACTTCACAATATTGTGTAATTCTTGGTATGACCCTTCTTCGTGTTTAGCCGCTATTTTTTTTATAAAAATTTTCCAGATAATTCCTATTGATGTTTGTTGTCTGTTTTCCCTCTTACTGCGTTTCGTTTGTACGTTGTTTGTCATCGATGTGTTTTTTTTCTGTCTAATATTAACTCTATTTGGCTTTATATGTCTCATATAGTTGTTATGTAACATTATAGCAATTTAATGTTGGCTTTAAGCCAAAACAAATAAGCAGCGAAATCAATTGTTGGCAATCTGAACAACTTTCCATGTGTGGGGAGTGGGTAGGGGGCGAAGTGGGCATCAACAATAGAAAGGTCAACATATAAATAATATTGAATTTGGGAGGACAATAATTGGAAATATTGCAACTTTCCACGAGTACTGATGGCACCGACAAATGAGTTTTGGACTTTTATGGCATATAGAAAAAAGTGTTCATGGCGCTTTCGTCCAGACATAAAAATTTACAAAACGAAAGTAAATGTGGTAAAAGGACATCGAAAGGACGTGCGGGAATGCAATTGTTCTATGGGGAACACTTGTGTTAAAGTCTTAGCTCAACGGAATGGCTTGTGAATTGATTTCCATTGAGCATTTTATCACACTTTACATATTTTTTAAATTAAACATTTTATTGTTATTATTGAAAGATATTTATCATTGAATATTTGTCATGATATATTATACAATGACAAAACTTTGGTAATTATTATTCACCCCCCAAATTAAGCTCATTCAAGAATGTTTTTTTTTTGCATTCATCACCTGTTGTTCATATACTGTATGAATAATAACAATTTATTGGGCTGAATATGAAGAACAACACAAGATATTTAGATTTGATTAATTAGATCGAAAAGTTGGTTGAACCAGTGAGGGTTGTTCGATAAATTCGTGCATATATAATTAAGGTAATTTTAACTATTTACGCTAAAATTTAATAGAAATTTGGCTACTAATTTTGATACACAGTGAAGCGATATGTATGTATAGGGTGGCGCATAAGTAACGCTAAGATTTGATCAGTGAATACATTTTTTGTTTAAGTCTTTTTTCGTCTCTTTACCGAATTAACTAAATAATATTTGAGAAATTTATGATGGAAAGGCTCAGCACAGAACAAAGGATCAAAGTTGTTCAATTTTACTTTGAAAGTCAGCATTCGGTTATTCAGATCATATCGAAATTTCTTTCATATTCGAAATGCTCCTAGCGCTCCAACAATTTACCGATTGGTTCAGCGTTTTGGGCAACAAGGGGCTGTCTGTGATCTTCCGCGTGCTGGAAGATCTCGTACAGTTCGAAATGAAGTAACCATTGCTGGAGTGCAAGCAAGTATTGAGGAAAACTCCGAAACTTCCACCAGCAGTTCCGACGTTCTCAGCAGTTAGAGATGTCTATGCGGTCTTTGCAAAGAATTTTACATATGTTACATCTTTTCCCATATATATGGAATTGGTTCATGAGTTAAAACTAAATAATGCACAAGAACACATTCAGTATAGTCACCGTTAACGTTACTTATGTGCCAGCCTTTATATTGATATGTTCCTTGTGCAACTGCTTTACAGCCTTTTCCCACAATGGAAGCTCAGAACAAATCATAGTCCGATGCTTTAGAGCTGCACACTAATTTTGTTGGCTGCCCTTATACTTTTCCCAGACGTTGGTTTCTATTTTCTACTTTTTACATTAATATATGTACAGGGTGGCGCACCAATAGCACTACAATAAGAAATTCAAACAACTTTTTTTTTAACAATGTATTTGGTTTATGTGTTTTTTTTTTATTGTACAGAAGATTCAATTTTATTTTGTATAACTAATTGGTTTTGAAGATGACAGACCATAAAAGACCTTCATAATCATTTACGCAGCACATTATTCATTGCGGGATCGTCTCTATTGTTTTAATGGACTGGTGCAATTCACTCAAGATCCTTGGTTTCGTTTCGTACACCTCTTGCTTGATATACCTCCATAAAAAAATCTGGTTAAGTCAGTAAAGTGACCTTCGGGGCAAGCGGAAAGTAGAGTTTCTAATTTGTACAACATGTCTAAATAATGGTCCCCATGGTCGTTCGCCATCCTGTGCAAAATGTGGCACAAATCGAATAAGAATAAAATCATAGTAATTGTGTTGGACCTTCCGAAACCAATTCAAAAAACTTTCTTCGGTTTCTGGAAAAACTATTCAACCAACGCCAACAGATATTAAGAAAATTGGCTTATGTTTGGGCCTGTTTAGAATGATAAAATATATAAAACACCATAGCTACACATTATAGTATCAGACTGGTCTGTAATTGGTTTCTGTGATGTAGAATAGATAAATTTAAAGTCTCAAAAAAAAAAAAACAAATTTTAACATTTGTATAAAAGGTAGTTCGCCTGGCGAACTTGAACATTTAGTTCTGCTGCTGTAACTGTTACAAGACGCTCATCGTTCGTTGTCATTGAACAGGTTGTAAAGGTAAATCAACAAATCTATCGTTAAAAGATTTCAAATTTATCTTGGGCAAGTAAAAAATTAGGTAAAACCCATTGGGTATTTTAACAAGCCTCGACACCATTCCATAAAGCCCGTGATATCCGAAGTGTTTGTAAGAAAAAGTTCTACACTCAAAAAAATAAAAAATAGTGAACTAATTTTGAATCAAAACAAACTAAAATTGAGTAAAATTGATCTCCATATGGCGCCAAGTATCTCCTTACAGAAAAGAAGTAAACAAATTAGCCGACGAAGTTTGCGTTCTTATTTTAGGTTCATAATATTGTTCCCAATTCAAGTAATATTTAGTCATTTTAGATTTCATTTATATTGATTTTCATTAATATTGAGCAGATTTGGTATACTTATTTTGAGTATGTTTTCAATCTAAATTCAATTCAAGTTTTTTTGAGTGCAGATTCATTTCTTCACAGTAATGGCCACCGTGTTCCTCGATGTTAAACCCAATGGACTTTTCCATATAGTCCAATCTTGAGCCCAAAGTATAAAATAAAAAATAAAAGAGTGGCAACGCCTGAAGGATCGCTGAGAATGGGGCAAAATACGAGGATGCCACATTCGTGTAATGTGTGAAGCCTTATCTGTCCGACTTGATAATATTATCTGCGATAAATCGAACAGTAACATATTCGTCTTAAAAGTACAAATATTTTTACGATATACTGAAGTTTTTAAATAAAGAAAACTAATACAGCATTTGTGATTGGTAACACTGCGAGCGTCGACTGCTGTATGTACTATATTTGGTCTCAACTGAATATTTCTAGTTATTAGCAATACATTCATCGTCAATGACGAACTTAGTTATGCCTATTTCCACCCCTACATCCTCCATGTACTGTAATAGTCATTCATTTGGTTGGAAAATTGCAAACCCTTAAAAATGTTGTCATATTATTGCGTTTTATTTTTATTTTTTCATCTACGTATTCTGCACCACAACAATTACACAGCAAGTAAATTAAACGTGTTTTTCCACATTATGAAACCAAATCAATATTGATTCATCTCATAGCCACCATGGAAACGAACATTCAACAACCCCCTTTAATAACCACAGCGCCAGCTATGGGCAGCCACGTCAGTAACAACTAATCATGGGCAAAACCATAAAGTGAGCTAAAACAAGGTACGAATTACGTTTTCAATTGTTTCATAAGTTGCAACTATTGCGCCGGTTGTAATTTCTGGCAAAAGTTAATTGAAAAAATTTAAAGAGAAACAAACAAGTAATCCATCAACATCGTCTTCATGTTTAAAACAGAAACTAAATGTGATTACAATCTATTTGGAATTACAAAAACATAGCATAACATAAGCAAATGAAATAATTAAAATAATTACCGCTCATTATTACCTTATTGTACATGTGATACTTAAGCTTTTGAGCATCGGGACATGCTTACTACGCTGGGATTTGAGGCCGCCGACACGAGCAATGAGTGAGTTTAAAACGTTCAGTGTCTCGTCTCGGGATTTAGCCATAATTAATTGTTGGTAAATAAATCGTCACATGAATAGATTTCATGTTTGTTGTTATTATTATTGTTGTATAGCAAAAGAGCGTGAATATTTGTTTTTTTTTTTTTTTTTTGTTTTTTTGTTTTTTTTGTTTACTTCATTTCGAAAACTTGGAAAGCGTTGCTGTTAATGATTTACATTCACAATTGTGGCCTTTGGCAATGCGATGATATGATCCGAGTTGTTGGCGTCGGTTTTTGTGACCTAATTAGTATCAATAACTCGTTGTGATTGATTAAGTTGCTTAATGGGAAACGTTGGTTTTTTGGTATGAGGGAATTGATGTGATATCACTACTGAAAGTTGATCTCTTCTAAAGAAGGACGTAAAGTGTTACGTACATTTTCGGCCATATTTGTACATACAAGTTGAGGAAGATAACTTAACGGTGGTGATAAATAAAGTGTGGATTGTATTTACCGGATTCCTTATTATTCACAATTAAAAAGAATTAAAACAAAACAAATGTTATTTAAAAAATACTTATTGTCCGTAAATGTATCCTTTATGGAAGATCTTTTCCGACCTCCTTTGTAACATAAGGATGTGGCGAATATACCATCACATCATTTTGTTATTTAGCTTATACATGATACCTTTACATGATACCCTGATTTAGACTGAACCATAAAATGTTCCTTTTCAGTTTCAAACATTTATCTATTTTGTCGCTTATTTTACATGAACCTTCATTTGAAAAATCGCTTTGTTTATTAGTTGTGGCTGTATTCTTGTTGTGAAAATTTCATTTTAATTTTAAATATAAAAAAAGGTTACCAAATGAAACTAAAAACGACAACATCGTCATTATTGTCTGCTTACATTCCAGCCTCTGTCTCACCTTCACAAATTAGTTAATTTTTAACTTTGTCGTAATTGCATTTCCTGTTCTGTGTTGATTTATTTGTGGTTACAGTGATTAAAAAAAATCCCTTCGTTTTTTCATTTCGAACCATTTTTGATGAAGTCTAATGAGGGCACAGTAAGTGGAAACCTAATTGATTCCATGTAAAAATCCAAAATTTGGATCATTGCTGAAGATGATCCGTAAGAAACTCAAAATAGAAGTTTATGTCCACTTACCATAACGAACCTCATTGGTAGAGCCTGTTTCGTAATTTTCTTTCTGAAGATATCAAATCACAAAAGAAACAAAGGTTGATTTAAAGTCAAGAACATTTTTTTAATAATAACTATCTTTGTTTAGATCTGGGGCTGCGTAACCTCAGATTTTATTACACCCATTTCGACGAATGGTCGTTTAATTTCCTTAAACATTAACCAAAATTAACCAACCAATAAGTAATCATCTGAACGTACATATCCCATACCGCAGTTGGTAAATAATGGATTCTCCTTTCAGTGCGTTACCTTCTATGAATTGTGGTCTGCGTTTTTTTCATTAAGTCTAATGGTTCAGGGACAGATGGTCTATCACAGACATTTTTAAAAATAACTTTTCCACAAATTTCTTGGCCACATTTGGCATATATGAAACACGATTATAATGACATCTTCTTTTCCACTTCAGTGGAAGTTGGCTAAGGTAGTCCCAAAAATGACTCCAGTGATTTCGAAAACTTGAGACTAATTTCCTTAGTTCCCGTATTGGGCACATTTTAAAATGTCAGCTACTGCGTTTCATTAAAAGTGAGTCATTGCTGAATGACTATCAATGTGGATTTCAAAATTATAGGACTACTTATTTGTCCTACTGATACCATTAGGAAAGAAGTGTATGATCAAAAGGTTTGTGTGTTATTATCCTTGGATTAAAAAAAGGCATTTCATCGTGTTGATGGTGGTGTTTTGTTAAATACGTTACGAGTATATAATGTCGACGTTAATACCTGTCGGTTGATTTCATCTTACCTATATGATAGGAGTCAATATGTTGTTGTCAATGATTCGTCGTCTTCTATTTTAGCTGTCCAAAGTGGTGTTGCTCAAGGTTCGGAACTTGGTCCAATACTTTTTATTTTGTACTTGAATGACCCGTTTAGTGGCCTTGATGATACACGCATTCCATATTC
>JAHXMU010000066.1:740868-804643 GCA_019455685.1 Philornis downsi
ATTTATTATTTATTATTTATTGTTTATTATTTATTATTTATTATTTACTATTTATTATTTATTATTTACTATTTATTATTTATTATTTACTATTTATTATTTATTATTTATTACTTATTATTTATCATTTATTATTTATTAGTTACTATTTATTATTTATTATTTATAATTTATTACTTATTATTTATTATTTGTTATTTATCATTCATTATTTATTATTTTTCATTCTTTATTATTTATTATTTTTATTATTTATTATTTATCATTTATTATTTGTTATTTATTATTTATTATTTATTATATATTATTTATTATTTATTATGTATTATTTATTATTTATTTATTATTTATAATTTATAATTTATTATTTATTATTTACTATTTATTATTTATTATTATTTATCATTTATTATTTTTTATTCTTTATTATTTTTATTATTTATTATTATTTACTGCTTCTTATTTATTATATATTACTTATTATTTAATATTTATTATTTATTACTTAATATTTATTATTCGTTATGTTTTGTTTACAATTTATTTTTTACTGTATTATTTATTTATTATTTCTAAAAATGATGAAATCCATGCAAACAGAATCATATGTCTAAAATAGTCGATGAACCGTTTTCCAATTGTGTTGTTTTTTGTGAGACGCTCTATAGAACAAAAATTCCCTTAGAATTTGTAGATAACTGACAACTGAATCTCTCGTCTAATTAGGTTGCCATATGGTCAGATTTATTTTTCTGCCATTTATCATTACTTAAGATTCCTATGCCTTTATTTTAATTCCGATGAAATTCTGAAAAGATATTTTTAGCTTATTTTGAACAATTCTTGGGTACAGCAAATGTCCGATAGGGGCTCTCTGTGCAACGTATCGAATGCGATAGTTTTTTATGTGTCTGGGATGATTTCCAGAGAGTTTCAATGACTGTGTAGGGGATGGCACTCAGGGATTTCAACAAATGTGATTTTTGTGAACTGAAAAGTACAACTGGTGTGAAGGTTTTACATGAGTCTTGCTGAAAAGCTTTACCCATGGTGTGCCACCACACAGGTGCCGTTTCTAATTACATGCTTTTTCTTGGTTATGTGTTCTTTCTTTCTTCAGGTGACGGCCGGCAACCCTTTGGTGTACTCACACTAATCCTGGAGGATTAGTTAGACTACCAGAGATTGGAAGTAGGTCGCTTGGAAAAGCTTCTTCAGGTCCCACCCCCGCACCCAGCCAAAGTACCTTTGTAGTCACTTGGTATGAAGTGAACTACCTCCCGGGTAGGAGTTGAGGTATCTAGGAAAACCTCGGATAGATATGAACAGTGTTTTCCAAGCCGATGCCTTCCTTCACCAACGCTTGAGCAACGCAAAAGCACTGAAAATACTTGTTCGGGCAACCACAGCCAGCACGATGCTCCCACTAGGGGTCCTACACCATTGACCAGGAAGGAATAATGTTCCTTGGGCACCTGGTCACCCGTGCTACCAAAAGAGAAGATCCCTCTGGTCTGCGTTTCGCAGACAAGCTACTTCAGTTTTGCTTTATCATATCTCGCATGGAACTGGTAATCCATAATAATACAGCATAGATTTTCAATGTCCGAGGAGAGAATATCAACACAGCAAAAGCAAAGTACACCATGCTCCTATCATAGTTCATTAACCAGATCTCTCTGGTCATACAACTATATTTACGGAAAAGATAAGTCTTCTGATACCTCCCGACGGCTTCTCTATGTCGCACCTGTTGCCAGGATGTGTCTTGTTTAACTATGACTCTCCCCTTTACTTGGTTTTCGAAAAACGAGTTCCAAGATCAGTTTGATATCATATTATATGTGAATCCCAAGACATAATCCACCTTTCCCTAGGGCGCCTGGCACAAGGCCACACTACTTTGTTTTACCGCAGGCATCATACCCTTTGCCTGCTTAATTACAGGATCAGGTAGAGAGGCCTGCGTTCTTGGGGTAAGCGGTATAAAGCATCCTAGGAAACACCAGCCTACCCCTACTGAAAAGTACAAGTGGAAATTAACGCAAGTTAATAACAGCTGGTTGTAGTTATAAATATCATAATCCATGACGACTTCTACATTATTTATATAAACGTCGATAAAGGGTCCACAAGTTCTATTTGATAGTTTCATTTACCACCAAACTGTGCGATATGATAAGAATACTGAAATTTATTTAATGGTTAGATATGTACTCATTTGATATCGTCATAACTGCAAGGTTGTCAGTTTACCTACCTTACCTTACCCGGTTTACCTACAAAAATAAACAGAAAAATGATAAATCCCAATTTGAATTATATTCTTTAGGTACCGAACATATTTATCTACTTACGTATTAGCTCCATTTTCTAATTTTCACTTTTTCGTGGTTTGGCTTTGTTTGCCACATTTAAAACTAAGTTCGGACGATGATGATATTGTGATGAAGCAGATTCATTTCTGCCGCCGACATCAAATACTCTCTCGTTGTTGCCTTTTGTTTTTGCTGTCCACAATTCACTTTTTCCTTGATTGATTGATGGAGCGTCTGTAGAATGAATGTGAGTGTGCTGAGGTGTGCCGGTGGTATCATATTATGATACCAGTGATTGGATAAACCGCAAGGTTTACATACGAGTACGTTTGTTCATTTGTTACTGCGTTCGAAGGCAACGTTTACGAAATCAAAGTTTGAGTACAACTGTTGTGTTTTTTTGCATGTAACCTTTTTAACGATGCTCGGATTTGTTGGTAAACATACATGTGTGTGTGTGTATGTACGAGTAATTGCACTTATCTGTAATAACCTAGTGTGCCAAAGTATTGGTGCAAATGTAAGGGACAGAAGAAGACTGTTTTTAATGCCATATTATTTGTTCGTGGAAGTTAGGATTTTGCCTGTTCTACAGAAATTTTACGTTAGCATTTGCTGCACCCTGAAGTTAGTTATCAAGAATTGTAAGGCGGCTTATCAGCTCTGCAGTAAAATAAGTACAGCTCAGGTTGTATACATTCGTGCTAGTGTTGCCATATTATCTCCTCTCTCTGTTTGTTTTAGGAACGGTATATGGGAAGGGTCATATTAATTAGGAACCTGAATTAAAAATATTAGTTCGCTATCGTAACTCAAACGTATTAAAGGTTTTTTTTAGCTTCAATGGATTAGTTTGAATAAATTTATATATTGTGTGAAAAAACGTATGTATGGCTCATATTAAATAAATTTCCACAAAGAAGGCAACGATACATTTTTTGTGAAAAAGTTGTCCTGTGGTATTATTTATTTTATGAACACTTTTTCTTGCTTGTTCTTTTTTGCCTTATTAGTTCTAAGTATTGTACAGACCTTTAAACGCAACGCTTTATTGACCAGATATCAAATCTCGTTTATTGAAATATTGATAGTATTCTTTGTCGCTATACTAAAACTGTATTTGTTTCTTAGAAATTCTATCAAAACGGATTGAAAGTCGAAAATTATTTGTTTTCATTGGTTGTATGCGGTAGACGATGGAATTACTTCAGTATGACTTCATATAGAATATGCATTCTTGATTTTCGGAAATATATATAGCTGTGGCTGAAATCTGGTATGAAAAGTCCTTTCCGTACGAGAACTGAACTCTGGACAAACTAGCCGTTTTATGTATTTTTCCCACCGGATTTGGTTTGATTCACAATGATGTCTGAGTTTTGATTATTTAAATATAAAAAGTTGAAAAAAATCCTACAGCGGAACTTCAACGCTGTCTTTTTTAGTTTAGTTAATTAATTTTTTAGTTAAATGCAGAGCGCTTTGATCTTATTTAACTATTACATTGTGCCAAAATATTATTTTTTTTAATTTCCTTTGCCTAATTCCTAAGATAATATGATTGACTCAGAAAAAGAAAATGTTTTTTATTTCAATAAAATCATTAACGACTTCATGGCACCGCATAAAAAAACGTACATATATGTGGTTTCGTTCCTCTGCGTTGTTACCTTCTTTCCACAGACATATCTCGTTACCAGACGGAGAAGAAATCCGCAAAATTGATAATAAAAGCGCCCATATATTTTTTGATCTCAAAATCATAATCCTAATACGAGTATAACAAATATAAATATAATCATGCCAATTTTAATTTTGATATGTCAATGTAGGAAATGGGGAAGAAGTTGATAATAAGCCTTTGTAACTTCTTTATAGGTATTTATATATTTATATACATAGGTATATATTTATTTATTTTTATTTATTTCAGATATTAAGGTCCCAACACAATAAGGTTATATGGACCATAGAATATAAGTAGAATTATTACAAAAAAACTTATATTAGTGTTATTTTTACAGTTTTGAAACCAAGGTTTAAATCAGTTTAAATAAATTAATTTCGTTTAGAAATTGTTTAACATTTTCAAAATTTACATCGCTTGAGAGGAATTGAATGTTGTTTATCTTGAATTTTCTTCGTTTTTCACTTAAAACTACGCAGTCATTAAATAAATGCGAAACGCTCATAATTTCACCACAGGTGCACAGTGGAGGCTGACTTTTCTCAATAATATATTTATGTGAAAAATTACAATGCCCAATTTTAAGTCTCGTATATTTAATAAAATCAGTGTTGGATATTCTGGGGCTTTTGAATTTGTGTATTATATTTTTTTGGATGGCATATAGTTTGGAGTCATTATTACTATTCCTAGAAACTTCCCAGAGATCAAAAATATATTTTGAGATTTGCCGTTTGTAGTCCGAAAATTGATATTTGAATTCCCTAGCTACAACTTCTGTTAAAGAATTTTTAGCTAACTGGTCTGCCCTTTCATTTCCATGTATATCTAAATGGCTTGGGACCCATAGAAAGTCTATTTTGTTTGAAGAATTATTGATTGTCTCTCTTATTTGTTGTATAATCATATTATTGGTGAATGGATTTGTTATGCCTATTAATGCACTTTTACTGTCACATATAATTAATGAATTTTGATCTATGTCAGAATTAGATATATATTGAAGACAGGTTTTGATAGCAAGTAGCTCAGCAGTGTAGATGGATGAGTAATCATTGATGCGTTTACACATTTCAAGATCAGTACCGAAAATTCCGAAGCCAGCCTTTGCATTATTAACAGATCCGTCTGTAAAGAAAAGTTTATGATTTGGGTATTTAGTGTTTATGGCTTCCAAAAAATTCTGCTTTACTTCTGTAGCGTTCATATTTCTCTTTGGCGAATAGGCGAGGGAAAAATCTACGTTTATGGGTATATATGTCCAAGGCTCAATACGAGAAAAAGTTCTATTTTCAATGTTGTCAACGTTTATAGGATATTTAGATAACATTTTTTCAAACTCAATAATACCTTTTGCATAAACTGGTAAAAACTTAGGGTTTCTCGATTTAAGGCTAGATATTTTATCGCTGTTTTTGATTTTTTCATATAATGGATGATGTTGTAAAGAATAAACTTTCAGTATATAATTTAATAAATATTTTTGTCTTCTCAGTTGAAGGGAAGGACATGAAGATACTATTTGTAAACTTTTAACTGGACTAGTCTTAAAAGCACCAATTGAAAGTCGAATTCCTGTATTTAAAATTGGATCTAACGTTTTCAGTTTCTTCAGAATGAAGAATAAATTATAGAGGCGTAGTCAATAGTGGGAAGGACAATAGAGCAAAGAATTTTTAGAAGAGTTTGGGGATCTGAACCATATTGTGAATATCTAAGCATATTAATTATATTAAGCTTTGAGTTTGCTTTTGCCTTTATATTTTTTATGTGCGAACTAAAGCTAAGCTTTTCATCAAATGTTACTCCGAGAAACTTATTTCTACTATTTAGATTAAGAGTTACATTGTTTGATATTGGTTTAGACCTAGATGAAAATTTAATTGCTACAGTTTTTTCTTCATTAATATATTTATTTATATTTGTATATATTTTATGATATTTTTAGGTATTATTTTTTCACTCTGTTGGGTCTTGCGACTTTTCTGAATTTCTTGTATAAGATTGATTTTCTATCTCTTGCCTTCTTTGAGATCCCTCTGATGGCTTAGCCATTTTTCGGTTTCGAAAATAAAGTTAAGTAAAACGCACATAAAGCTATGATTTTAATATATCTTTTATTTGACTGTAATGCTTGGACCGTGCTATTAAGTGCGAAATACAATCGCTTCTGGATTGGTTGCAACAGTGGATCCTTTGGAGGTAGTTTTCGAGAAATACGGTTCAATGACACCTTCACACCATAATGAGCACTAAACTGCAATGGCTTTTCCATAATCACTTCTGGTTTCTCCGAGCCCCATATGAAACAATTGGGCTTGTTAACCACCGAGTGAGAAATGAACTTCATCGCTAAACAAAATGTTGTTCGATTGAAAGCCCACGTAGGAACCACCATTTTTTTTAGTAAGTTCTGACTATCACATTACGTGTTCATCGGTTATTAAACAACTTATATTCGTAAATGGCAAACCTTTTGGTAAATAAATAACGCTTAAAGTGATAGGTATTTAACAGCTGAAAACCTTGCCAGACTGTCGGTTTTGATAACCCTATGTAAGGGATTTTGTATCATCAAAAACTGGAAAATTTAGATTAGACTAAATTAAATGAATGTAGGAAAATAATAATAATAACAACAATCTCCCATTTTCATTGCAGTAAACTCGTCGTTTCCCCGCTACTCCTTCGAGAGCTATGGAAACCTCTTTCTGAAGTGATATCACTTTTCTGCCAAAGAAATTATGCAGTGGCAGGACAATTATTGTCCTCCACAGGTGGTGGCATAAATGTGTCTTTAGCTTCCTCCTTTTCCACACTATCGTGTTCTCTATTCCTTTGTAGTCCATTTGTTTCCTTAAATTATGAGTATAATGGAAATCACATCATAAAAGCCTATAGACACAATTTTATTGTATGTAAAACTATTGAAGCTTTAAGATAAGTATATGGCAATAACCACCACTCCGACAAGAAAGTATGCAACAGAACAAATGCTTGTAATGGCAGTTGCCTCTTAGTGTCTTTCGCCTCTCCCCAAAAGATTGTGTAGTTCTGGATGTGGAAGCGCATGTGCCGTAACAACCACCAGCGTTTTGGATTGCTGCTGCTCGTATGTACTTGCATGTATTGCTTGCACATGTCTTCTCTGTACATGCATCAAGAACGGAATTATAGTAATGTTGCAATGTGAACATTAATTGCTGTCAATAAAAATGGAGGCAAATTCAGCAGAAGCCAATGCTGGCCAGAATTAGCAGCAAGCAAAGCAAAAGCAACGACATCCGTACAATGCAAAGCAGCTATCAAAAGTGTAATAAACTTTGTATAAAACGAAGAGAAGAGACAACCAAAGTCAGACAGGCACTATTGAAACATCTGTGGCCGGTTGCATTCAGTGGCACAGCTACTGGCGGACGGTCAGGCGAAGTTTAAGAAACAAATTTAAAGAACTGTACGAGTACAAGTAATTGAATGACTGACCGAATTATCTGTTGCTGCCGCCCGTTTGCTTGCTACTGCATTTGAGAATGCTTTGAGCTTTCGGTTGCTATCTGTGGTAGTGTAGTTGTTGGTGCTGGTGCTATTGCTGTTGCTGTTGTTGTTGTCAGTGCTGTTGATCTCCTTTAGTTACGCTTTTAAATACAACTGCCACAGCCACTCAAAGTTAATCGATAATCGATGGTAGACTACTTGTGGTGATACGACCGACAACCATTCATGTCTGCAATTCGGTTGGCGATTACTACAGATGTTGTTGGCTCACTAGAACACATAATGATGAGTGGATGATGTTGCGACCCGCCCGCCTGGCCATTGTTATCTTAATAAGTTTTATTGTAAAGCAAAGTATTGACTGTTGCTTGCGATTGCTGGTAAATACAATAAATAATTTGCCATGATATGCGAAATGGTGTGAGATGTTAAGCGGAATTGAAATCTATTCTATAATTTCTGATAGTCAATTTAACAATCGAAACTACTGAGCCATTTGAGTACTAATAAATCGCAAAATTGCACAATTTTATTCCCCGATCAAACATCAACATCAACTTATTTTCCATTTGAACAAAAAACAAAAGCGTTTGAAATTCACAACTTCTACAATAAAAAATATGTTTGAAATTAACTTTTCCCACTTTCGTCAAAAATCTGCATAGTTGTCTGCTTTCTATGGCTGTCAAACTGAAACAACCTTAGGCAGCTTGCATAGAACTTTACTGTGGGCTACCGACAGATGGCTTTGCTATATTTGAACTTTCATCACAGATTATAAAAATCACTGTACTTTTTTCATTTTGTCCCCTCAGCGACTAAAATTGTGGCAAAAATTTAACAAATAAAATACATTCAGTTTGCAAGAGATTTAAAGAAACGGGAAGTATTTGGATTACTAAGGGGGTATTCAATAGTTCGCAATTGGCGATAGGAAATAAAGAAATCGCAAAAATTGCTCTTTCTTTAGGGAACTCAAATTAATTCAAAATATATATAATTGGGTTTTTCCTGATGTAGTTTTTACGTACGGATCTGATAATGGCAAAACATTATAAAAATTATGGCTCGTCTGTTAGTTGAGGCGGAAAATATAAACAAAAAATGTTTATCTGCAATATCTAAGCAATTTGAAAATTTGACCAGAAATCACTGTATTCTTTTTGGAGCTTCCAACGGAAAAAAATCACAAAATTTATCGGAATACACAGGTTTGCAACAAGTTTTGTTTCCAATAAAAAATGTATCACAGAAAAAGGTGCAAATTACAGTATCTCTGGGAAACCAAAAACTATTAAAATGATGTTGATACCGAAGAAGAACGAATAATCAATGCTCAGAAAGTACTTAAAAGTCGATTTGAATCGGGAACAAAGTAAATTTTACTATAGTAGAAATTTACTATAGTAGATATTAGAAAACGGGTTTGGAGTCATTCTGAAAATTCACATGACTTTTCATTATTAGCATATCATTGTCTAACACTTAGTAAATGAGCCTAAAAAAAATCAAAAAATATATATGGCACAGTGTTTTAAGACGTGCACAAAAATTGTTTATGAAAATTTTATTTGCAAGATGGGGGCCGCTCGACCGTGTGACTGTTTCAAAACAAGGTTTTCAGATGACCCAGAGTAATCCAGCTTATGAAGACGAACTCTGTCGAGTAGAACGGAAAGGCACAATGTACGTAATTCATGTCGATTAGCTTCTACCGAAGGAGACAATTATTTGTAATTTCCGCATAGCCTTATTGCATCGTTCCAACGGTATTAAGAAAGGGAGATATCCCCAGCGTAAAAGATGAAAGTATTCTTGTACCAAGCAAATGCAGTTAATGTGAATCGTATATAATTTGCTATTCATAAATCTACACATATACTCCTATGTAATAGCAGTAGACTTATCCATCGAACATTGGGAAATTTTTGAAAAGTGCTTGAAAAAATATGTAAAAGTGTCTTAGGCTTATATCAATATGATATCAAATGTTGCATGGTGACACATTTATTCCATTGAACATTTTTCATTTCCTTATTCACTTCATGCTCTGCAATTTCCTCCTCAGCAAATTGTCTGCCTTTCTTTTTATCCATTTAAGATGCATTATCCATTATATGTTTCCTCATGAATCTCGACCTCATTTTTTGTGGCAGCAATATCATCAAATTGACATTTCGCTTAAACTTATTAATTAAGTATAAGAATTTGTTTAAGTTTAAGAATGTGTCTTACACTTTGTTTTGTTAATGTTTCACATTTCAAAGAGGTTATGAACAACTCAACTTATGCCTTAAATCTTGATACACTCAATAGCCCTAAAGTATGCCACACAAACTGTCGTGAGTGATTTCGCTTAGGTTCCTTTGTTATTTGTACAATAACTTTATCTTGTGATCATTAATCTAAACTATCACTAACTAACCCTAAAACCCACTTGAAGGTGCTTCTCTACTTGCCCAGTTCTCCAGTTTGGTCGGGATATAACACCGAACAAAAGTGTAAAAGAACGTTCAGACCCAGAACGATGACACACAGCCCGAAGCTATTACACTCATCGCATTATCTTCTCCGCACATCTCTGCATGAAAGAACTGGAGTAGAGTTTTTTTTTAGCTGTAAACAGGTTTGCTTTTATTAAATTTGCTATATGAATTATTATATAGAAAATATTGTGCAAATTGTGGGAAATGTGTTACTGAAACACTGAAATAAAAACGCTATGAACAATAACGACCTATAGCGTTGCACATATGATATATAACTCACCACAGGTGGGTCGATAATTCCAGGCAAATGACGAATTGACATGAGGAGGGGGAGTGTTGTGATGGCGGCGGCCTTTTTGTTTTAACAGTTTATGCGATTTCTGTACGACTTGCTTTGAATGTTTTCTTTAATGACTTTTTCATACTTATTTTATTGTCGTCTCAAGTTACACGCCGTTGAACAACTATCTCATTGTTGAAAGTATCACATGTAAAATTCTCCTTTGAGTGTGGCGAAGCTTAATTTGATTACTGCAATTTCAAAAATAGTTAAAAATCATGAAATCTGCCGTAGCTCAAACAATGACTGTGTGGCGGGTGTAAAAGTGTCAACGGAGAAAAGTGCACTTTAGTAGATGAAGAGGCTGCTGCATGATTGTGGTAAGAGTGGTAAAGTAATAACTGCGAAATGGATGATGGATGACTTTCTCTGTAAATTCTATGAAAAAAAAAAAAACAAAATTGTGGTCTCAAAAGCTAGAGCGGCAAAAAATGAATTTGGTTGTAGTAACATGGAATGCGAACTAAGGACGAAATTCAATATGAATACTCATTGAGTTTGTGCAAGGTATTGGAGTGGAGAGAAAATTTAAATCGTAGACATGAATCTCAGAAACTATCTAAATTGAAAAATATATTAAATTACTGTGATTGAACGTGGCACGATGGTTTATACTCATGACTATCAGTCCAATTCTTAAAACTCCCAGGGAAATGAATTCCCAGAGAATAAGTTTTTCCCAAAAATAAAATCCTCCAATTCTGAACAGTCCGGGAAGGGGGAGAGAATTCGAAATCAGCTGTTTTACTTCTTTTATCTAATGTTTACAAAAAATTTTTTGCAAATTTACCAATTTAATGTTATAAATTTTAAAAGTAAAAGTGTTCGGAGTGAAAAAAGAGGTCAAAGAAAAAAAATAATGTTTAGTGCGGCAAGTATAACGTTAGCTGAAGAAGAAAACGATTAAAGTGAAATGCTGGACAAGAATGAACAGAGGTTAGCAAGAAAAATATTACGTGATGCCACCAACCCACTTGAGCTACCGCAAATTTTGTAAGTAGACTCCTTAAAAAGTACTATAATTGAATAAAAAGATGTTTTTTAGATTTGAAAAATATTGCAGGGTAAATAAACCAGCCTTTATTTACCTTTTGGATATGTTAAGAGCACATATTCCACTGAAGAGACAGTCAGTTGCAGTTTCCCCACTCGTGAAGTTAATTGCAGCGCTTCACTTCATGGCCGAAGGTGGGTACCAAACGGGTGTGGGGAAGGACTCTGACGTGTCTGTGGCACAAAGCACCTTCAGTAAAATTTTGACAGAAGTAATAAATATATTTGAGGAGCATCTCTGTCAAAGGTGGATAACTTTTTGCAAAACGGGGATGAAAAGCGTAAAATTGCGTTAAATTTTTATATAAAGCATGGCATTTCAAGCGTAATAGGAGGATGCGTTGACGGAATTAATGTCCGAATCGTTGTTCCGTCTAATAATAAGCACCTGTACTATAACAGGAAGGGGTACTACAGCTTGAATGTAATGCTGGTAAATAAATTTCGTCAAAAATATTTTAAACCAAATTTTAAAACAATAAAAAATTACAGTTCTGTGGCCATGAGCTGAGGATTCAGTACGTGCCTCTCATCCTGCAGCGTGTCACAATTCGTTTGTTTGCAACATCAGTGAGTTAAGAGCTCATCCTGAGCAAGAATACCTCAGAAACGGTAGCAATTATTGGCTCATTGGTAAGGTTTTAAATATTAACAAAATAATATTCAAATATTAATAGATATGTATTTTTAACTAGGAGACGCAGGTTATCAATTAGAACCATAGCTTATGATCCCTCCGCAAGATGGGTCTGTTCAAACAAAATTCAACGAAATTCATTCCAAAGCTACTGAGCTTATAAATGGTGTCCTGAAAAACATCCTCTTCCTCCTCTTCAAATTTTTGACGGAATTATTCCCAAAATTTGACATCACTTTCCCTCTTTTTATGACATTCGTAATAGCTACTTTTTTCCCCGAGAAGAATTTCCCAGTTTCGAAGTTTATTTAGAATAGGAGGAAAGTAAAATCTCCCTAGGAGATTGTTTGAGAATAGGAGAGTTGGGAAAAGAGAAAAATTTCCCAGGGAGCTTTCATTCATAATTGGGCTGTATTATTCTCATAATTACATTCAATGGGTTCAATGCCGGATATTTTGTTGACGAATACTTCTAGTAGTGGAGTAGTCGACAAGTCTAGTTAATGAATTGAATGAGTTTAAAAATAGAATGTGCGTAGGCTGACTGCATATGAGCAGCTCTCCCATATCCATTCATGGAATACAAGAAAATTAGGTGTGTTTTTTTTTTTTTTATTAAATTATTGCTATTTTTTTTTTAATGAAAATACAGCAATATTATGCTTTTAACGACTAATGTATATATAATGTTTAAGGTTTAAACTGCTTGATCTACAAGATTTGTTTGTAAAATAAAGTAACTAACAAAATCAGTTTTTTTTCCAAAATCTAGAAATTTGAAAGTTTATCGTACTTAAATTTGCGATAACATTGCCTGATACACTATTCAACAGAAATTATCTTTATGTTCTCAGAGTGGGAAATGTGGAAAATGTAGCCGTTTTTTTTTTCTTAGAAATCTAAACCGTGATAAAAAATAGTTCGTGTACGCCAATATTGTCGACATGTCTAATAAAATGTTTTTTTAGACCGGCGTTCGGCATGCTTAGTGCCTCTTAAAACAGAAACACTGTAAGCTCGTTGAGTAATGAGAGGGCTCCTCTCATATTCCATGCATGTATGAAATCTTTCGACGTTCTTTTCCAAATTCGTGTAATCAGTTACGACCATTTTATTATACACATTTATCTATTAATGTAAGGTCTTTTGCCTAAACATATATAAGTGCGGGAATAATTTACGTTTTCTTAATAAAGTATACTCCATTGACATACAAAATGCTCACAATGTGTGGATTAGGCTAAAATTAAAGTTTTTGTATAAGCCACTCTATCGCTTACATGAAACGTAACGAAAACGAAAAAGGAAAACATTTGTGCAAGAAATTCATTTATTCGTACTTCGTATTGTAGCAGTTTTAATTTACTGAAATAGCTGCAATCCCCATATACTTACTCTATAAACTATCACCATGACTGAAGCATCTACATAGCACAATTTGATCATATTAAGACGAAAGACTTAGATGTCTATACCCAACACACAGATGCACATATTCTCAAGTCATCTACCGAACATACTCGTAATGATCGTAGTGTAAATACGAAAACTATCGAATAAGTTGATCAAAATTTGTAAGAACATTTACTGACGTACGCTAAATTTATACATGTGTGCATATTATATATGTTATGTGTTGATAAGAATATTTTTATACTATTCTTGTTTTTGGGTTAAAACTACAAATAATAATAATGCAAAAAATTTGCTATACGATCAATAAGATATACAAAATTAATTGTTCAAATGAATGTGTACTATGTACATGCAATCAGGAACTATTACCGAATAGATCTTTTTCAAATGTTTACGCTTCATGTCTTAAAGCTTAAGCTGAAGAAAATGATGCATTTTCTTAAAATTCCCATGCCCGAGATACCCAAAAGCGGTGGCCGTTTCGGGTAGAGAAAATAAGTTTCCCCGGTGTAATAAACTCGTTTGTTATCACTTCATCACTTCAAATCATCTCTTGTAAACATAGTTTTCCAAAATGGGTAGGAAAAGATCTTGTTTCCAAACTTCTTAACTTGAAATGCCCACTTTTAGAAAATATTCCGTTTTTAAAGAACCAACTTAACTGTTCAACTGAACTGTTTAAACTTCGGTTTAAAATCGTTAACAAAAAATATTATTAAGCTATGCAATAGTCAGTTTCAACTCCTGCATTGAAATGACAAAGTTTGACTTTGTTTGGTATTTACGCACTTATTAACTACCATCGACATACTCGTAAATCGGATTAAATATAATCAGAGATCTGAACGAATATGAATATGGCTGAAGTTAAATGTTGTGTTACAACATTTGATAGAAAAACATTGTACACTGTATAATAATTGTAATACGATCATATATCGAGAGTTGAAAATAATGATAAAGATTTTTAAGCGGTATGTTTAACATATGCCTAAGCTTGGCTTATGGCGTTTAGATTATGGCGGAATCAACTAGCATTTACAGCTGGCGCCATCTATTGGCAAACAGCGCACCTAATACAAGTGGGTAAAATCTGCGGTTTTCGGAAACAACCGATTAAGTCAATTCTATGGGTTTCGGGATTGTGATATTAAGTTACCCTTCATCCTAAGTGATCAACTTTTATTAACAAAATAAGTTTGATATTTAATAAAACACTTCACAACAGTAGTTGCTTATTGTTGATCCCTGTAAACATTTTATTTGTTTGATTACTCTTGTTGGAATACCTTTGGAAACCAAAGTAATGTCGTAAATCTTGGGAGTAGTTTTAGACAACAAACTAAGTTTTAACTATCATGTGGATAATGTAGTCCGACGTTTAAATTATTCACTGCGAAGTTTTTATAATACCGACTTAGTGTTGCCCAGATCGATTAAGGAGAAATTGGTTCATGCTTATATCATGCCTAGTATCCTATATTGTTTAGAGTTATATAGTGGCACTAAAAAACAAAATATGAAGAAAGTTCAGATGGCGTTTAATAGAGTTATGAGGTATTTATACTCACTGAGGCGTCGTGTTCATATAACACCGCATGTTAAGCGTTTCTTGGGTTGTAGTTTTAAAAATTATGTAGATTTTAGGTCTTTGCTGTTATTTTATAAAGTTGTTCGATTGTGTAGTCCTCAATTTCTTTTTAATTCATTTAATTTTTCACATTCCACTCGTAATAAGCAGCTTCTTATTCCTAAAATAACCACACTCATGGGTCGTGCTTTTGCAGTAAGAGTAGCTCGAATTTACAATTTACTACCAAGCCATTTAAAAAGTTTTAAATTATTTCCTGATTCTTACAAAAGGCACATTCTACAACACTTTCAGACTTTACTGTAAAATTTTGTTTTCAATTAAACTGTGGGCAGCCTTTATTACATACCGATTATCTTATATTTCAAGATTATATTCCGATTAACTTCTAACTTTTGAATTAGTCTTTTTTTTCCATACATTTTTTTTTTGTCTTCAACGATCATAATGTTATATTATATTATTATATGTCATATTATATTTTTATAAATTTTATATTTAATTTTTATTATGATGAATTGTTGCATATTGTAATTTACTTATAATTGGCCGGAAGGCTTTAAATTACAAGCCAGAAATAAATAAATAAGTGCTTTGCCAATGCTGTATGCAATATGTGTAGGTCATTACTAATCTCATTACAGATTACGGCAAATATTTTTCCACACACGGTATACGCTTACGGTATTGCGTCCAACCAAACCATCCTTTAAACTTATTAAAAAAAAAAGCTAACATAAAATGCGGTGTTCAAATAACAATGCGTCGTTGGGCATGACAGTACTTAAAGATGTTATGACACAAATAAATTTATATTTTATATTGCTGCTGTTACTGTTGCTGTTGCTGCCGCTAATGATGTTTCTGCTCATGTTATGTGGCAAGCAGAAAAAAAGTGTTCATAACCGTTAAAATAGCATATTCACGTGACGTGACACTTTCTCATAAATTAGCCAATCAGCCTAAAATGCACGCTGACGTTCGCTCTACTAGCACTAGACGGCGGCAGTCATCCAAGCGGTGCGGCATGTGCAACAACACACTTGATGAGCAAATGTGCTTGTGGCACACGCCAAAGCTTTATTGCCGATGCAGCAAAAACCGTAGCCACTGGCAGCTGCAATTCCATGCGATTGAGAAGAGCGAACGGAACATTCAGCCAAAAAGACAAATTATAAATTAAAGATAAACTCGTGCAGCCTCATCTGCTTATTTGCTCATCTAGTATGCTTATAAATAAAAGCGTATCGTTATGATTTTGTGCGTGCAAATTTCATGAAGCTGCGTCTCATAAGCCGTTTTGTGAACATAGCTATGATTTTTTAGTAGCCTCTCATTCGTTGTTGCTGCTGTGTTCCTATTTCAGCTAAAACGTTAGTAAACGTATTCAATCTGTTTTTGTTTTCCTTCCTCCTTCTTCTGCTTTACTATAAATACCGCAATTCACTTGTAGTATTTAGCTTTATGATGCTGCTACAAAATGTTGCTACTGCAACCAGCTCCTGGGTGAATGGTGGAGTTAATAAAAGTTCTATAAGAAATGTGAAGAAGAAGCATGTCGCTTTTTTTTTTGTTGGCCTTGATGTAAAGTTGCATGTTTGCATTTGTAATTTTTCTAAGCTTAGTCATCTGCTCATACCTGGCGTCTATGAAGCAGATGCCGATCCGTCGAGGGCATTATGAGATGTGAGGTTATAAACGCATTTTTGGAAATTGTCAAAATAACGAAATGTGAAGGGAAATAATGTTACACTACTATAAACAAATGCTGGTAAAACTTTCTAAAGTTCTCTTCGTTCTTCTTGCCACTGAGGTGCAGGCCCTGTATGCACACTTTTGGAATAGACAATATTTTGAAATTCTTGCTTTCTGGTTTATTTCAGTAATAAATAATCAACTTTTGAATATGTGGAATTCGACATTTCTACCACTGTGAGAAAACTAAAAACTAAATCAATTGTTCAGTAATGTGACGATAAATATATAGAGAAACCTGCACCTATAAATAAAATCCAAGTGTGGGCGTATGAAGAAATGGAAATTTTCAATTTAGATCTTCTCAAGTAAACTGTATTTCTTCGGAATATATTTTTACAGTTTTTCATCTATCATTTATTGTTGAACAAATGTAATGGAAGTATATTGATCACCGAATAATTTGAAAATGCTTGGCACAGTTGCTTGTCTTTGTAAAGAAGTTGATTTGAAAATATCGGAAAAATTTATAGCCTTTGCTCATTTTCATTCCTTATCTTAATTTGTTAATACTTGAATATCACTGTTATTATTTGTGTACTATTTGCATTGATTTTATGACATTTTATGTATATCACAACAAATAAAATTTAAAAAAAAAGTCAACTCTTTGATTTTCTCACAACACATTTGATTTTTCGATTTTTTGATAGCACGATGGTCGATTTCGAAATTGTCCTATAAAAACTCGATACTTTGTACTCGGGGAAATATAGATTAGATTAAAGAAAGAATATTTTTCAATCTCATTTGTTTAATAAAGAAGAAGAAGATACGCAGATATGTTCGTTATGCTACATGTTTTTAATGTGAATTCATAAAACTTTCCTTTAAATACAAAATTAATAACAAAAATAATTCCAACGTGGACATCTCTATGGGTAATATTTTCCGTACCTAATGCCTGGTATGGTTGCCATTGTATTTTGTAAATATTACTAGAGCTTAATTGCACTTTTTGAATAGTGCACATTTTTCTTAAATAACTATCCAAGATGTTGATTTAATTGACACATGACTCTGTAAAGAGTACAATCAACTTTTTTTAAATTGATTGAAATTACTAGTATTATATCGAAAACATTATAAGACTTAAAAGAAGGACGAAGAATGCTACCGCTAAAATTGGTCTTATATTTTAATTCTCTCTAAACAATTGAATGCAAATCTTGCATTTAGCTCTATATTTATCATCTTAAAAGGAAATATCCTGTGGTATATTAACGTTGTATTATGAATACAGTATTTGATCAGGAAATATGGCCTTTGGCATTTTAAAAACGCTACTTTTTCATTTCTGTCTTCTATTTTGGCAGTGATCTATTTGGTTTGGCTTATGTACTAACATGCAAAATGTCATCTGAAAGAATCGAATATTCATTAAAAATTGTTTTCTTACATATGCATGTAATTAAGTTCATAGAAAATATGAAAAGATTTACATTTTCATGTTGGCGTTTCGTTGCTTACCTTTGGCAATTCGGGTCGTTGCAAGACATCACATAACGAGTTGGTTAAAAATTGTATATTTAGTTTTTATTTCAGTTACTTTTCGAATGAATGATTACAAATCAGAGACCATGTACTGAAAATTGTGAAAATATTTCACAGTTTTTGAAATCTTCGTTTCTTTCTATGAATCATTTTTTTCTAAATTAACAATTTTTTTGTTTTGGTTCGTGAAATTTTTCATAAGAATGATGTACATTTTCACTACCGCAAAAAATATTTATTTTGTTTCCAGTGCATGAGGAACATTTTCAATCTGTTATGATGGTTTAAAAACGGAAATACGGCTCTTCAGTTTACGTGGATTCGGATATATATATATATATATATATATATATATATATATATATGTATATGTATATATATATATACAGCGTGGCCCAGAATGAACGAAGTGGTGTGAATTCCTTATAACTTTTTTATTATAATTTTTTTTTTCTTTTCTTTTTAGTATTTTGTAAAGAAGACTTGGAGAATTTTTAATATATAATTTTTACTTTGTAAATCAACGGTCCATTGTGTTGACTCAGCGTGCATACCGTCGTCAATTTAATGTGCGGGTTGCACCCTCTCAGTCAACAATAAACCGTCTTGTTGCAAATTTTCAAGAACAAGGAGCAGTAAGGAACCTTCCTGGTGCTGGCAGACGACGAACGGTGCACACGGATGACAATATTCAAGTGGTACACGAGAGTATTCAGGAAGATCCACAAACATCAACCAGGAGACGTTCGACACAACTTAGCATCTCAATTTTGCATAGCATAAGAATGTTTTCATACAAAATTCAAATTGTCCAAGAATTGAAACCGACAGATTACCAGCAACGACTTGACTATGCAATTTATTTTCAGCAAAAAGCACAAGAGAATCCTAATTTTATTCATAACTTAGTTATGAGTGGCGAAGCCCATTTCCAATTAAATGGGTACGTTAACAAGCAAAACTGTAGGATATGGGCTACGGAAAACCCGAGAGTACTTCATCAACGACAATTACACGCAGTTAAGTGTACTGTTTGGTGCGGTGTTTCTTCAGAAAGGATCATTGGCCAATATTTTTTTGAAAATGAACGAGGTGTTGCCATTTCCATCAATGCTGATCGATATCGGGCCATGTTGGAAAATTTTGTAAGGCCAGCCGTGGAAAACCATCCGCAAATATGGTTCCGACAGGATGGGGCCACAGCGCACACTGCGAGGGCCACAATGGCTCTTTTGCGCGACATATTTGGTGAAAGAATAATTTCGCGTACAAGCAATTTTAATTGGCCTCCGCGTTCCCCGGATTTAACCGCTCCAGACTTTTTCCTTTGGGGTTATTTAAAAGGGAAAGTTTATGTTAATAAGCCCAGGACTATTGACGAATTAAAATCCAATATTCGAGACGAAATTAACAACATAACACCGGAAATTTTGCGAAAGGTCATGGAAAATGTGTTGGGAAGAGCACATTTGTGCGAAGCAGAAAATGGCCACCACTTGCGGGATATCATTTTTAATAACTAATCTAAAAATATTCCCCATAAATTTACTGTATTTAAAAAAAAATTAAAAAAATATGTCTTAAATAAAAAGTTATAAGCAATTCACACCACTTCGGTCATTTTGGGCCACCCTGTACATATGTATATATATTTTGTTTTTTTTTTTTGAAAATTGTATATTTTTTATTACATTTACATCTTAAAGAAAATATATTATGTATGTGTTGAATACATATATCATGAATCGCGTTTGATTCATTTCAGAAATGATTTGACCAACTTTGACCTTTCAATTTGAACTTTACCTTACGGATCAAACTCTATCAAACTTTTAATAATTTTTCATAATTTGTTTTCCAATTTGTTATGCCAAATTTATCAGTGCAACAATTTCCGAAGTTCACGATATGAAAATAAATGTTAATGCAACCATTGGTGAGATCACTTTTAACTCGAATAAACCTATTGAAATTGGTACTTTAGCCCGCCTTATCAGACCAATCTCGCTGTAAGATTCACACATAGTTCGTTTGCCTAATTTGCAAACATTGACGCAGCAGCAGCAGTAGCGTAATTCCAGTTTTGCTATGAACCGATGTGTTCGTCCATTCACTAAGGAGAGAAAAGTGATCGCGTCCTCTTTCCGAATCATCGCGTGTATCCGACATTTTTCTCCACCCGAAATGGAAAGGTTGGGGGATGTCATGATGTCTTGCCGCAGGCACATTAGGAAACTGTTATGTTATGTTACATGAAGTCGGCTATTGCAACGTCATAAAGTCGTTTTATACGTACACGTTCGATTTCAGTCAGTGTGTTATTAAAACAAGCGCCATTTAAGTGCAAACAACTATTAATACGGGCGTGGAAATGCAGCAGCGGCAATGACAGCAATGGAAAACCACTAAAAGCGACCATAATCAGTATCTGCAATATGATGCAAAAGATGTTGTAAGTTATTTAGTCATTTGACCATAATTGTTTGATGTTTTGCCTCCTTTAAGGCCGTCAAATATGGGGAAACGGGAAGTCGTACAAGTATTAATCACTGGAGAGTAGAGTGGTTTTCGGAAATATATAGAGCGCGTTTTATTTTCAAATGAAACGCGCACTCTTGCCAAGTCTCAACTGATATGAAATCTACAACATTGCTAATCTTATATAAAATTTGCAAAAACCCCAGAGTGATGTAATAAAATGTAAGGATGACTATTATTATTATACATTACATTAAGTTAAAAATTACAAACTTCACTTATGTATTTAATTCAATTCAATTCAATCAAATGTAAAAAAGCATAAAAATGTGATAAAATTAAGAACATTTTTTAGATATATGCTTTAGGGCCAGCACAATGGCGTAATGCAAATATTAATTTTTTTAAAGTTTGATCATTTGTAAAACATTATTTTTCCACGCAAATCACTACCTCACATTGTTCACTCATCCACCTTCTTCTACGCTGACATTCGTGGCAGCATAACCGATTTTCGATGTCCTTGGAGAAATAGTTTCCAACAGTAGTTGCTACACCAGAAGCTACTGATCATTTGGTGAAAGTCGACGATGTCCGAATATATTTCCGCAGGTAGTGTCGAACAATGTTTGTATGAAAGTCTAGTAAATCTATTTGTGTTCTGTTTTATGCAATTTCCTTGCATTGACCACAAAGGAACTCAACATTGCCGTGAAAGTCAGCCAATACCATTTCTTTCTTCAAATTTTTATTAAGTGTTTGATCGTGAAGATCAACGCCTCCCATTTCCAAAGTGTATTTTGCTATTAATTTCGGTTGACTGACATTAATTTTTGCCATATAGAATCTGTAGTCACAGAATCCTCTTCTATCTCCCTGAAATTGTGCGTTTGACTCCATCGGGCACGAAATATCACGAAATTCTTTTTATTTTACTGTAAAAAGCAGATCGTATGAGACCAAGTGGCATTTGCGATTTTTCCGCCCTGGAACCTTTGGCTCCCCAATACTTGGGTACTAAATTGGTAGAAATAACTGCAGAGGCTCGTTAGGACCCAATTTTTCAAGCCAAATCTTACAGACTTACCTCTAATAAGCTGCTTGGAGGAATGACCGTCAAAGTATCACACCATTGATTCATCAACCGATAGTTTTTCGTGCATATATCCAAATTGACAAAAATTATTAAAGAGAAACTTTACTAGAGAGAAAATTTTTGCTGTTTTGTCGGTGGCATCAAAGTAGTCATTGTCAAGGAAATGGAGATTGATTTCTTTGTAAACATGTATTTCGGGACATATTGTTTGTAAAAATTGGCGAACGATGATGTTCAACCAGTTGCCAATACATATTTTCTCTCAGTATTGAGTGATAGCCAAACCAAACTAGTTAACATTTTTTACAAATCTTGGTGAGAGAATGAAAAATTGTGTAGGATAGCCTGTGACGCACAGATGCAGGTTTGTTCAACAACTTCAGTTTGCTACCGTTTCATCGAACAAACTTTCAAAAACTTCAACCAAATTGACTTTCCATTTAGATCACAGTTTATAGTCAGTACATTCTCAAGAAAAAAAATCGTTTTGGACATTTCATGGTGCGTAGTTTTTTGTCCATTTTGCAATATATATGTATTATATATGGATATTTATTACTGTTGATTTCTAATAAATTTCCGTCATTCTTTTTCTTCTAGCTAAAAAACAAAATGGTGCTGCATTGCGTACAAATAGTTTAGGGTCTGGTACACGCACACCACCTCTGGAGCGCAAAAGCAAATTAAGCGCTCTGGGACGTTTCTTCAAACCATGGAAATGGCGGCGGAAAAAGAAAAGCGAAAAGTTCGAAGCAGCCTCAAAGTGTAAGTTTAAATTATGATTGTGGTTGACAAATCTAATTGCAGAAAAGCGACATGGGAAAAACAAAACACAAACACGCATTTCGTGTCATAAATTTTAAATGCCTTTAATTTTAATTTTAATTTTTTGTGAAAATATGTTTCGCTTTTCCCCAAGCTAAACTTCTGTCTGCCAAACGTTTATATATCTTTGCTATATATGCGTATTTTGTTTTTTTCCTTTTTAGCCCTTGAACGCAAAATATCAGTACGTGCCAATCGTGAAGAACTTGTTCAAAAAGGTATATTATTACCGGAAAGTCCACTAGGGAACATTCAAGAACCAGGTAAATTACTGTCCGCGAAATTATTTGCATATATATGTGATGAACTCCCAAATAATTTAGCATACCGCGTTGGTTTATAAAACTAACAAAATTAAAGCATACCTTAGGGGATTTCTGTTATTGTTTTTTAATTGTACAAACAACGGATTATGTGTGTGAAATTTTTGTTACATTCATTTACTTCTTGCTGTAATTTACTTACCCGCAGAACGCTTCTAGAATTGACATTCTCGGTCTGTGTCGATATAGAATTGGTTGGTTTTACATTTTTGCCGTAAGATCAGCTCCTTTTTCTTTCAATGAACAAATGAATCAAAAAATAGAAATAAAATGATACTGACTTCATGCATGAATCACAAGCTTTTGCTATAACTCTCTTTTACATTTGATCTGTCTTCCACTTATTTGGATGGAGTTCCTGAAACTGTCAGTGGTCGCCACTTTGTTTGGGTATTTCATCACTTGACTTTAGCGCCACCTATCGGACCTTAGCTGGATTAACAATAAACTGCTGGAATTTCAAGCGAACAGAATAAGTATTATTGACAAATATACATTTGCCTCTGATAGTGTATCGCTTTCTAGGACTTCATTTTGTGGAAATTCTTTTACGAAATAATGGAGAAATTACCAAATATGGTAATATGACAAATACACTGTTTGATAGAAAGAAGGTCAAAAAACAATGTTGGATGCTTAGTGCTTAATTCAAACATATTCAATTTCAAATAATCATATTTGTTCTAATTATGATGACATACTAGGGGGGTTAATAAAGCGTCCGAATCTGTTAGTAAAGCGATAGTTCAGCCAAAAATTTGTGGTTTCTTTCGCAAGTACTTGTTCTTGAACTACTCGCTTTTTGGCTTACCATGTTTTAGCACTGACTTACCTACTGCATTGCGTTTGCCCTTTTATGGAATTTGTTCTTTTCCATATTTAATATACTAAGTTTCCAAGATCGCATCAATACCATGGCAAATAACTCATTTCTTTTGTAAGAAAGCATTACTTTCTTCTATTTCAGTTTTTGGAAACGAAAAGGATTTCATAATATAGTAAGGAATCGGCTTTACTCAATTCTTGTCTATGACATCGAGTACTAATAAAGGATGCTAACGAAAGTATTTGCAGACGATTGCTTACAAAAATGTATTTTTTGTAACTTACGATGCTAAATACTTCTTTGTGACAACTTTCAAACTTTTCTTGCTGAGAAATATGTTTTTTCTTTAAGCAACTACCTCTACCTGCGAAAACCAATCAATCACGGAAAAGTTCTTAGCAAATCATTTAGCGGAAACAGCAATTTGTTCATGCAATAAATACAGTACATACGAGTGGAGAAAAATTCCTACCAATCCATTTTTTTTCTTATACAACATTTTCTTCTTACACTTCATCCCTTCGTGTATGAATGATATGATGTTTTGTTGTCATATCCCTAGAGATACGTTGTGTAGTAGAGCGGACGAAGGGAGAAGACGAACATCAAAAAATCTTTCATCAGTCAGTCAGAGAACTTTCGTTATGCATTGAATAAAATTTGTGATGTTTGTTTAAACATACAAATTGCTTTAATATTCAATGCAGCAGCATACTTGATGCACCACTCAACGTGTCCACTGTGTTTTGAGAACGCTATTATTTCGCTTGCAGTTTAAGCGAAAGTATCGACCGTCCATTGCAATGCTAGGCTATCAATAGCTATTTGTTTTATTCAGTGTAGTATTGTTGACAGCAGTTCCACAGTCAGCTTTGCCGTTATATCATGGAAATGCTTATATCAAAATAATGTCTACAAATTACCGAATTTTATTATTAAAATTCTTTTTTTGTGAGAATTAAGGCCGAGCGATTGCCCCCAAATTGAATTTACGATAAATGAACCTAATGAAAATTTCCATCCATAACCAACCAATATCCGTTTTTTTTAACGAAAAATTGTATTCAGACGAAGCCTATCTCTGGTTGAAGGGTCAACTAGACGGTATACTAAAAGAACTCAAGATTGATATGAAATAATTTTTCAAAAGTAAAAGGAAAAGAAAATTTCTTACGCCGTTGAAATTCTTTTATAATTAAAAAGTTAACGCTTAACAAATCACCTTTTACTTATTGAAACGTAATTTTTCGTTGGAAATAAAGGAAAACCTGTATTACTAACATTTCCGTTATTTTTCATAAAGAACTGCTTATCACTCTAACCGAAGATTTCGCTAGCCTCATATAAAGGGTGTCCAAACAAGAACGTAATATTTAAATGATTGATGCAGCAATTTAATTGTTTCTCTGGCTGTATGACATGTGGCGCCGTCTTGTTGAAACCACATGCCCTCCACATTCATTTCTTCAATTCTAGGCACGAAAAAACTGGTTATCATTTCACGATACCGAACACCATTGACTATTTGCGCTTGACATGCCTCATTTTCATACAAAAAGGTCCAATGATTCCTCCAGCCCAAAATCCACACCACACAGTGACACGTTGAGGATGCCTTTGCTTCTCGTGAATCACTTGAGGATTTTCCTCACCCCAAATGCGACAATTCTGCCTATTGACGAAGCCATCAAGATGGAAATGGGCCTCGTCGCTGAAGATGATTTTATCGGCAAAATCAGCATTTTCATGTTGTCTCTCCAACACCCAATTAACGAACTCCATTCGCTGTCCATGGTCAACTGGCGTCAGTTCCTGAGTCAATTGAACTTTGTATGAATGAAGATGCAAATCTTTCGTCAAAATTCGCTGCATAGTGGATTTGGAGACACCAATTTGCTGAGCTCGGTTTGAGCGACATCATCACGTACAGCTGCGACATTTTCGGTCGATCGACCTGGGCGAAGGCGCGTTGTTATCTTTACATCACTAACAGACCCAGTTTTGGCAAATTTATCCATTAATCTCTTTACAGTTGACTCTTTTGGAGCATTATTGTGACCCCAAATTGATCGCAATTTGCGAACTGTAGCCGCAAAACCTTCACCATTTTGGTAAAACAATTTCACAATGAGAATGCGTTGTTCATTCGTGTAGCGCTCCATTTTTACTAACCTCGTACCTTCTACTAGCAAACAATAACAGTTGTTCAAATGTCAAACAATGACACTTCGAATGGCGCCAAATTTAAAGCTTGTGTTCTTGTTGAGACACCCTTTATTATTATAGTGCATTTGTTGCGCCAACCTGTTGTTTTACTACAGATTACAAACAACTCAACTAATATTTTGGTATCACAACACTGTACGATATTGTATGAGAATGCAGCAAATTCATATGAAACATACATAAATAGAAGTGAGCTGCCTTTACAGTAGTTGCTGATTTCTTTTCAAATCCATTGGAAACGTCGTGCAATTATGTATGCCCAATGTGTTGCTTCAACAACATTATGTCTATCAATTTATAAGCGTAGCTAGTAAAGTCAACATAGCCATGCAGCATAAGGATAGAGAAAACGAACCCGTAGTTGCTGACAAGATTATCTTATTAAGAAGTTATTAAAACGCATAGTAATAAACAGCACTGGTCGGTGCAAGAGGATGACTATCGCCACTATCCCAGTGGATCCTCTCGAAACTCCTAGAGGCAGTGTGAATACATTAAATACATTTCAGATTGTACATAAACGATCAATTGTTTGATGTCGTCAATAATTATTTACTACACCTGAGCAGAATTGTTAATGCAACGCTGAGACCCGGTTTATGTTCATTATATTTAACTACCATCAGAAAGGGGTATCGGGTAATAAGGAGCGCTAAAAAGAAACCATAATATGAGATAAATTTGCAGTTAGTTGTGGGAACCCTACGTACTCTTTTATTTGAAAATAAATTTTTATTTGAAAATAAATTTTTATTTGAAAATAAACTTTTATTTGAAAATAAACTTTTATTTGAAAATAAATTTTTATTTGAAAATAAATTTTTGTTTGAAAATAAACTTTTATTTGAAAATAAACTTTTATTTGAGGTGAACTGAAATGATCTGCTATTTGCTAGTGAAAATTCGTTTTTTTTCTACGTGTTTTTTTCAGAAAAACTGCGAATTCAGTTTTTATTTTGTCCCTTTCCACTTCAAAAGGCTTTAATTTTGGAAATTAATTCAATTTGCTTTAAAAAAAATACACAACACGTACACAATTTAGATTTAAATGGAACGCTTGTAATTTTTTTACTTTCAGAAGAGAAAATTTGCAAGTAATTGGGTTTTTAAACATAATAAACAGTTGATAGTTTTCTTCCTCCTATTAATCATATTGATGAAATGAGATGAATGGTATACTCGTATAATGTCCTTTGAAATGCTCAAACTGTTACGTTTTGACAAAATACTGAGAATGCAGTAACAAATAATGAAAATGAATAAATAGAAAATGGAAAATATTGCAAATAAAACTGAAATAGCATCCCAGAAATAAATAAAATAATATCCAATAAACTCGGAGCTGACAATATGAAATCATTTTTTTGTGGTAAATTTCAACAAAAAACTAGAAAAACCAAATAATATCAATTATTTTTTATACAGAGGAAACATATTTAGGAACATAACACGATCGATGCTAAACTTACATTATAATTAAAAAAAAACAGTCGTTGCCATTCAATTTTGTGAACAGTTGTTGTAAAACAAAGTGTGGCAGGGTACGGCACACTTAATATTTAGATTACTATTTTTTAAAGGACAATAACGGGGATTTTTAGGATAGGATATTGAATTATTCTTCCTTTTAGACCAAAAAATTTGTTTGTAATCGCGTTAAAGTTGATGTTCTTAATCAATATTTTATGAATGTTAGTAGTTATATGTACCATATATCATATCGGAAGATAATCGAAATTTTTTCAGGACACTGATAAAATATCAAGTATGTTTGTCCTTTCTGCAATCGCACAAGATGAACTGGTTGGGTTAAATGGGAAACTTAATTTGAATACATTTGTCACGTATGACTGTAGCTCTGTTAGGAAGTAAGGCAATGATATCGTCAGCATTAACAAATTTAATTTGACGGTTATGAATACGAAGTAGTAAAGTAGTTTCGACACTTAAAGCAATCTGCCCATAATCTGTTGGACATTTTCGACCAGAGGCTCTTTTGTCAGTGGCTGGTAATATTTGTAAAGAAATTGAACACTTCAATTTATTATTAAATTGCATTGAGGAGAAAAATTTTATGCATAACTATCAGATCGACTTCAAAAAAGGATGCGAAGTATTGGTTAAGGCAATATGTTAATGTGGATGGATTAGTTTGGGATCTTGAAATAGCTTTTGTTATTGTGGACCATGAAACACTATTGCAAAAGTTCGCAAAATTTACTTTTCATGACAATTAATTGTCTATTCTTAGGAACTGTATAAAAATCGAAAACAATCTAGAGCTAAGATATTGTGGTGCAACCGTTTAAAGTAGTTTGAAGTGAACATATAATAGTTGTGAACACCGTTATTGAGAAAAATGCATTCATCCTTTGGTATCGTGGAGCGTATTTCCACATCAACGTTAACTTTATTAATTCCCCAAAAACGTACAAAGTTGCTGTATTTATATATACCAAAATTACTTATTCTAGAAAATGCTACAATATTTCAGAGAGAACACATATTTACATAATGCACCCATTAAGACAAACATATTTACAGAATAGTGTTGTTTATCATAGACTTAATTCTAGAATGTTCTTAGTTACATAACAGGTGCAAAGGAGATAACAATAAAGTATATAATAGGAGTAAGAGGAACAAACATAACTTATTGTCGTAAACGTAATTCTAGAAAAGTCCCACCCACAGATAAAGAGGGAAAGAGATTACATATATCATACTTGAATGTTCTGAGAGTGGTTTTGATGATCTTTGTAGAATATACACTTAGAGAAATTACACTCACATACTACAATTCTTTTTTAACACCAGTATTAATAAAAACTAGTGTTTGTACAGATGGCACAGGTTATCAATAATCTAATTACAGGATAAATAAAGGGCTATCCATTTTTGTTTTCAAAAACAAAGTTAAATGAAACACACATAAAGCTATAATTTCGATGACATTTTTGTTTCATTATAATGCTTTTAGATCTTGGCATTATTTACGAAACACAATGCCATTCAAATGATCGCCTTTGTATTGATTGCAGCAGTGGATCCTTTTGAGGTAGTTTTCGAAAAAATACGGTCCAATGACGCCTCTAGACTATAATGCTCACTAAGCAGTTACCTTTTTCGGATGCAATGGCTTTTTCACAATCATTTCTGGGTTCTCCGAGCACCATATGCGACATTTTTGCTTGCTGACGTAACCACGAGTGGAAAATGAGCTTCATCGCTAAAAAAAATTGTGTTCGATCGAAAGCCCCCTTTTCAGTCACCACTTTTATAGTAAATTTTAACTATTTTCACGCGTTCTTGGGTTGTTAAACGATCTATATTTATAAATGGCAAACCTTTCACTACAAGAATAATACTTTAGATGGCAGTTATTTAACAGCTGACTGTCTTGCCAGACCGCCGACGATTGTGAAACTATTAAATAGATAACTCTGCACATTCGTAAACTTCAAAATGGAATAGTAATACAAAAGACGAAACTTCACAATTTTGTAAATATGTTATCGAACATATTATGACGTAAAAAGTGTTGGAAATTAATACAGGAATCTAGAGAATCTAAATTTGCTAAATTATTTCATTGTTTTTCAAGTAATGTCTCATGAAAATAGCATAAGTAGTACCTAGCTTTAAACACTACTTAATCGCTAGTCTATTTTCCCGAAAACGTAAATGGAATAAGACTCGGCTTGATGGAATATTTCAATAATAACGCCAATTCTGTTGTAGATGGCGTTAGCATTAGATTGTGTTTTAATAGAATGAGATTGTCATATAACAAAATTTATTTTGTTGACAATATATAGAGTTACCTTTGTGTAATTTGTTGCAACAACAGTTTTTTTGTGGGAGAAAAATTGTACTTTAGAATTGAACGCCTACCTGATTGATGTATTACCTGAACTTAATAGGGGTGAAGGTAATTCGAAATTGTGTTTTCCTTTCATTTGACATCACAATTCGTTGTTACTTTTGTAATAGATGGACTGAATAATTTTGAATTTCCTAAGCACATTTGTTATGTTGTTGATATAAATTAATCTTTGGGGAGAGCTGAAACAAAGAATTAGAAAGGAGGTTCTTAAAAATAAGGATCAGTTATGAAATTTTGTTCAATAAACTTAGCGTGAAATACCAGTAGAAATCTGCACAAAGCTTATTGCGAGCATGCCAAAAAAGTCAACAAAATAATTGAAAATAAAGGTGGATATACCAGCTTTTAACGAAACTCAGCCAATTTAGCAGAACAATTTGATTTTTTTTTTACTTTTTTGCTTATTTTAACTAAATGTACTTATTTATTTTGTCCACTGTTTTTTGATTAATTTCTTACTTTTTGAAAAATACTGAATTTAATTGTTGTTCTTTGTTATTGTTTTAGTATTTATTTTATTTCTAATTTTATAACAAAACAAATTATTATTTGTTTTTTCTTTTAATTTAAAATTTTTTTTTAATTTAAAAATATAGGGTGTACTTATTGTTTTAACCATATGTGTATGTAATGAACCGTGAAAGGCATGAAGATGAGATTTCTTACACATGTTATTTGGATAGAAGGAAATACGCCATGACGAAAAAGCAATACGGCATCGCTCCATCCATACAGCAGACAATTTTGAATAACTTTTTCTATGAATTTTTGAGAGGTACAAATATTACAGTTCTTACTGGCATATAATGCTCTGTGTGAAATGGTCTGCAGGTAATGTTTTAAGGAAATTGTCTTACAATCTAGATTCTATAATATTTAAGGCAGAAAGGTAGGGATTGGTACATGCACTGCTGACAAAATATTATGCCGATAGTTATGAAATTTTTAATGTTGATTGGAAAGGCTTTACCTCAAAACGAAATAATAAATAATTGCATTTACAGTATGAAGTAATCCATACACAAACTTATATCTGATTTTTTTTTTTTTCAATTGAGATCGTGGTTTCCATTTAACATTGAAAAAAGAAAAATTTGACCTTCCAGTTCACGTTAAGAAAAAATAAACATTTCCATTTAATATTGAGGGAAATTCAATTGAAAATACGAGCCTTTATTTGAATTTTGAGACATTATCAATCGATATTGAGATTTTTTCATTTGATATCAGGAAATAAATTAATTAATTGCGGAATTTCCATTTTAGAAATGAGAAAAATTAATTTGGTAATCCCTCCCGAAGGAATTAAGGATGCGGGGGAAAAAAACGAATAGAATTAGTAGGGAGTATTGCTTGTGCTGCAATATACGGGATATTTACCTGTTTTTCTGATGCAACAAAACACTTTGGGGATTTAAATATCTTTCTTGAGCTGCTCTTCGGGATGAGAGACACGACTTTATTTCGCTGAAGTTAGATGAGAAGTAAGTTAAAACTAAAATGTAATAGGCATACCTAGCCAGAGTTTTGAAGGACTTCATCGCACGGCTAGAATGCGGGAGAAAGCCTTTGCCAAACGATATTACAAGATAGTGACAAGAGATATATAAGAGAGTAACAAGAGATATTATATTACAAGTCGACGGGGGTGTGGAATAAGAATTCCGGTTAAAAGTCCGACTTTTTTAGTTCGGATCTAAACACTAGTACTATTACATATTTCAAAATAAGTTGTGTTAGTGTTGTATACCTTTTGTATTTTCCTATAAGAAACCATATCGTTTGTACCGTTAACTTTGTATGAACAATAATTTTTCATGATAGGTATTAGGATATTTTATTTAGAATCCATTTTTTTTAATCAGTCTCTACGTGAGGAAACTGTTATGACGCAAAAGAATCTTTAGAGACAGCACAGTTCTAGATTCGTAGATTTATAATTTAGATTTATATTACTGCCAATAAAAATTATAGATCATTATTATTTATAAGGGATCCACATATTTTTGTGCATGAGATCTCTAATAGTGGAATAATAATGGAAATCGAGATGGTGGATTAACAGAAATTTAACAGTAGTCCATCTGTTGGCGATTAGTACAATGTCGTGGCCGAGTCTTATTCATTTACATCTTTGCTTTCTTGCTTATAGTGAAACTACCTACCGCTAGAGGGCACCCTGTATTCGAAGGAAAGCTTTAGAAAGTTTATGTCTGCGTTTACACTCTCAAAAGAATTTATCTTGTTTTCAAACTTAATAAAAATATGCTATTCGATTTAACAACCACCATGATTGGTGAAAGCACCAATATTAATATCTTCGTCTTTGCTCTTTTACACTTTCAGGTGAGGATTCATATTACAATAATTCAACCGCCGCTAATAATTCAACCGCGAATGCAAACGGTTCGATTTTATCGTCAGCCGTCCAAAGCAATTCCAATTCCATTTTAGCCAATGCCACTTGTGGTGGCACTGTTGGTAGTAGTATTAGCTCTTCCCAGCAGCAGCAACTCCAGCAGGCACAGGCGCAATTCCAACCACAGCAGCAACAGCAAGTGAGCAATTCAAAGTCACTGCAGCAATTCCAAGCGAATGCATTGCATAGCACTGGTGGGGGCTCTGTTGGCGCTGGCGGGGGCAGTGGTGGCGTTAACACTACTGTCTCCTCCAATAATGCCTCAGGCCCTGGCACCCACACAAACAATTGTGCGACAAATAATAACAATACAATTTCCGGTAATGGGAGTGAAATGACTTCCGGCAACAGTGGTGTGCCGCACTCACAGTTGGCACCTCCTCAACTTGGTGCCATGCAACCGCCACCACTAACACCACTGGCTCAGCATCATCAAGCGTTGGCGCAACAGTTGCAACAACGATTTGCCATCAGCAATAATAATGGTGAGTTTTACATTTCGTTTTTTTTTCTGTTTCTATTTCGCTTTCTGTTTGTATTTATATTTTCATTCCTTACTACGTATTCGTTTCCTACTTTCTATTATCTCGGCGAAAGAAACTTTTGTTGGAGTTCTTCTATCCGTGCTCGAATACGTGTCGATGACGGTGATAGTGCTACCTATATTAACGGTGATGGTGGTAGTGTCTGTGTTGGTGGTGGTGGTGGTGAACTTAAGACGACGACGACGTCGATGACAACTCACTAGTGTGTGCGTTTTATGCCATTGTAATGTTTTGTCACATGTATAATTTGATGTAATTTGTTGTATTTGGCTACCATTTCGATACCGAAGTGCATAATGAGTAATTTTATAGTTCCATTTAGTTTATCATTTGCTACACTTTATTTCACAAAATAGAGATAACAAATATTTTGTTAGAGGATTACGGGACCAGAGGGTTTTCTTTGGCACGAACTGCAATCATTTTTTGCAAAAAGTACGTAAAAGTAAAAGTAAGTTCTTATGGTGCGCGAATCATTAAATTGTTTGCTTTAAATCTACATGAATTTTAGTCCAAAAGAGGAAGATTGATCTCGTCGTTCGTTCAAGGAAATATCTTAAATATTTGCAGTAAATTCGCCTTTATTTTTAATTTTTAGTATAAAAAATAATTATAATAATTAGAAATGATTTTCATTTTTAAAAATCGAAAACAGAATTCAAGATTAATATTTATTTTTAATCTGTCATATTAGAGTTTTCAGGATTTTTATATTTTTACATATTTGGTACCGAAGAAATTTAACGTCCAGAAGGATGCGTCTAAGGTGCCAAGTATCTTCCAACCAAATGTGTTTAATGACTTTTCAAATCGAATAACCGACTGGTTGGGTGTTATGCGCAATAACTCTCGTAAAGTTTTATGAAACTTATCAAAATGTGGACCAATATTTCATCGAATCGTAGCCGGAGATTGTAAATGTGCTAAATCGGACTACCGTATGTCAAAATCAAATCTCATACAAATTGACTGATTTTCCAACATTGGCCGGTTATTCACGCCCCTTTTGGTATCTCCATACAAATGATCGACTTAACTCAAATGTTCAGTTTATATCTTCTACTCGCTTACCCTCAATTGTGTCAAATTTATTATACTTGTACGTTAAGGATTTGGGAAGGAAGTGTTTACGAGTGAGAATGTATGGCATTGCTACGTCCGTTTCAGTGACTCCCTTAAAAATTTGCCTATTTTACGAAATTGAACTTTGTCTAATATGTCGGTCGGTGGCTTTAGGGGACTTGAACAATGCTCTAGGGTGCTCTAGGGCTCAAGAACTGAAAATGAAGACGCATTTGGATTGTAAAATTCGTTCAACATGACAGCAAGTGAGTAGTAGGCAACCAGCCAACCCCTGATCAAAGCTCAAAAAGCACATTGATCACGATAAAAGGCATACTTCTAGTGTAGATGGCTTGCGTGTGAGCCGCTGTGACAACAATGATTTCAGCACAACTAAAATGGTTCTTAACCAAACACAAAGCTCGGTATCTCAAATCTGTATACATCCATCCAGTAGACTCGGCCTATATCGACAACATCTGTCAATTACTACACCACAAAGCTTCTGATTCCACTGCTACCGAAACATAGGGACAGGCAAACTGTCTTTCACTAAAGGTTATGGCACACAAATAAATTCCATTGCATTTCACGGATGAAATATGGGAGAGATTCTCACGTTCAGTTAGCTTAAACGCTCTCTCTTCGTCGATTATGAAGAATACTGCAAAAGTTGTAAAAAGCCATAACCAAGTTGGGTATTTGTGCGAAGCTGATACGACTTGACAGGACAACACTGACCTACACGAAGATGGACAAAGATCTTAGGTTAGGTTAGGTGAGTGTGGCAGTCTGAATAGACAGACTCACTTAGACTGTGTAGTTCATTGTGATACCACGGAAACTGGAGATAAGGATGTACCTAGTTTCCCCCGTTGAACCATCCTGAACGTCTCAAGAAGCTCTTAAGTCGGACAAAATCTATGTAGTAAAGATCTCCTATGTCCTTAAAGAAATAAGAGCCCAGTGTTGATCCCTGCCTGGCCGCCAGGGCGGAGATATTGCAGAGAAGATGTTCCAAAACTCTTCCTCCTCTTCATCCCCGCAATTCCTGCAGAAGTCACTAGTCGCAACCTTCAGTCTTCACTGCATGTCTTCCAATCAGACAGTGTTCCGTTATGACGGATGCAAGCAATGAGACGTCGGTTCTTGATAGTGACAGCAGTGTTTGTGAACGCTTCAGATCTAGGCGAGGCCAAATCCGTCTGGATTGATCACAGCCGCGGACAGACGCCCGCCTACCATTTGCCGCTAAATATGCTCCATATTGCAGTAGGAGCTTGCAAGTGGCTAGAGGCATGCCCACGAACTCCAACTCGGCTGAAGTCTGTAAGGTTGTCCCTAGTCTTGCCAGCTCGTCCGCTCTGCAGTTCCCTTGTATGTCCACGTGGCAAAGCACCCATATAAGGTCAATATTAAAATACTGTGCCATCTCGTTAAGAGATCTGCGGCAATTCAGGCCTGATGTTGAGTTCAGGAAGACAGAATCCAGGGATCTAATTGCAGCTTGACTATCAGAGAATATGCTAATCCCCACCGTGGTGGTGATGTTATATCTCAGCCATTCTGTCACTTCCTTAATGGCCAATGGTCTGATAAATGCTACAGTGATCAGGTAACCTTCTTGCTATGTTTAACCCCAGGTCTCTGGACCCCGAAACCTCATTTAATTTTGAGCCATCAGTGTAGAAGTCGACATACAGTTTTATACCAGGAGTTCTACATTGCCATGTATCTCTATCTATCTATCTATCGAACAGTGGTTCAGTCAGAGTGTAGTCAGTAGTGTCTGTTATATCAGGCACCATGTTGAGGATCACACTGTGACCATAACCACTGTTTGATCTCTTAGTCTTACTAATTATATCCAGGGGTAGTAAATGCGAAATTACATGACAAAGATCTTACTGAGCTATTCTGCGTCGAGCTTAACTGCCATAATTTTAAACAAACCCACGCTTTACTTGCGTATGCCAATGTCCAGTCGAGAAGAACGAGATGTTATTGCACGTTTCTCAAGAATTGATAAGGAATCAAATGCATGTCCATCTATGGCGGCGTAAGAGAATGAAAGAAATTTATTTGTTTTTTACCCAATTCTACAATTTGAAACCAAGTTTCCGAAATACTGATCGAAATACTCGATCATTTTCTGAGGGGAATACCTGATGATATTAATTTCATAAATTGAGTTTAATATTTATGACCAATTAACGTCACCAACAACAAATTTCAAGGGAAATAATAATATTTGTCTATCTGCCCGTGTAGAGACCTGGACCAATGGATTGTCCGTATATTATTTTCTTTTAATATGGAAAGTAAAGTGTTTCATACATGTTTATGTGGAAGATTTTATATAATATATATGTATGTCGATACTAAATAAATATTATATTTAATTTGATGTGGTGTAATAGTCGACAGTAATTCAGAACGGAAAATGTTCAATATAAACAGCTTTGACTGCAAATGGCATGAAGATATTTGTATATTTGGAATTTTGCAGATGAAAACACAAAATCATAATCCTTTTTACAATATGCCGTAAAAGAAGCAAAGAATTTTTTCTGAATACGGTGTATTTGAATACGGCGGTTGATTGTTTTTTGCTTTAATGCCTGTACTTTTTTTTTTTTTTTTTTTTTTAGAAAGGCACTTTTACGTATACTTTATATTTTTCAAGATTTGTTGCACATTCGCCAGACTACAGCTTTGGTTCTAATTCAGCTGTTTGTCCCAAATTCAAGCCATTCGTTCGGTTAATGAATTGGTTCTTAAGACTATCCAAAATATGGTTTGGTTCGGTTATGAGGTTCACGTGTTTATAGAAGGAACCCATTTGCTCTGTGTTTCATCTAAAACTGCATCTTTCTAGTATAAGCCAGAAATTGACCAGATTGTACAATTTTTAATTTTCTACATTCTAATAACATTTTTTCTTCATTTTTATTTTGAGAAAAGAGGCAATGATTTATATGCTTCATTACTATATGAAAAAATATTTGTTATTAAGACGGTCGTGGAAGAATGCTAATGTGCGTAAAGGTTCAACTACATTTCTTTGGGGTCTTATAGCATTTTCGACTATTAAATGCCAAATAAAAATGGATCCATACTTCCGAATTGTATTCTCTTAATAAATGGTGTCATCTCCTATTTAATTTGGTTCAGCTTCAGTGTTTAGCAAACTAACAACTATTTTCCGTACCAGATGATTCTTACCAAATTTGGTACCAGTGAAACCACATCCATATTATACAATAATTTAAATAACAATTAATTTCTACTATTACCAATTCATGCTCACCGCAATTCGTCGCAGTAAATACCGGAATGTGTGAATTCATTCACATTCCCTTCTTTGGATTTGCGAGCGGGGCAAATATTTGCAACTTGCTATTACTACGCCCTCCGTCGTCATGTGTGTATGCATATCATCTTAGCATGTTGTGTGTATTGTTCTATCATAATCAAACGTGTAAATAAAAACACAACTCAAGTGAAAATGTTTAAACAATTTATTTGCTAACAATTGTTGCTCTACCATCTGTGTGCTCAGCTGTCATAAATTAATTATGCTCAAAATTGTAAATTATGTTAGTCGTTCTCTGTCTTCTCTTGTTTATTTTATGCACATGTTAGTCAGTTCTATTTGTTTTGTTTGTTTTTATTCGTTTCTTTCATTCCGCTTGTTTGCAGTTGGGACAATAATAAATCTCTGCAGTAACGAGGGTTTCACTCTATCTCTCTCTCTCTCTCTCTCTCTCTATCATTCGCTTAATCTCTATGAATGTGGAAATGGAAATTCTCTTTAGATGTTAGTGGAATAGTTGCCATATTGCAGCAATGTATGGTAGAAAGAATGAGTTGCCTTATTGCGTATTGAGTGTAGAATTTATGCAAGGTGACATTGGATTGGAAATTTTTAGTCTGTAATTTTTAGACTAATGAAAATGGCGTGAAACTTACTTGTGTTTTCACAAAGTGGTTTATTGTTCACGATAAATCGGGAATCACAAATCCTCGAAATATTTCAAAGCTTAAATTTTAAAGCAAAGCATATCGAGTACTCCAGTTCAATTGGGAATTTGTTGAACATATCAAATAGCTTGAACTGTGTTTCCTTATTAACAAATCTCAAAACATTTAATGTAGAAGCAACTTCCGCCAATTTGTTCGATATCAAGTTTCTTCAACCTTATATGAGGGGATAACATGCACATACAATGCAATCATCTATTTTTTCTTTGGGTGGAATTTAATGACGTCTAGTAGAAGCGTCTCGCACTGCCATTTAAAGTTGCGTTTAAATGTGTGATTCGTTGTTTGTGACAATAAAAGTAGAAAAGTCAATGTCGTCTGCTCATTTCATTAAAAGAAAAGTGAATTGGAATTTTCCATTTTCATGTAGCTGAAACCGCTAAGGTTTCTTCTTTAAAATGCGATAACGCCAATAATTTTTCAAATATTATAGTTTTACTGGGAAAAATAATCCATCCCGTTGCACTCTGAGGTTTGTATTTTACGGTTGGTTGTTTAGGGTTGCAAAAATGCATAGCTAACGGAGAGAATACACAACATCCCTTTCGTTACTTGTTAAACGAAGCCGAAAAAGGGGCTTTAAACCTGAAAAGAGAAATTGAAATATACTCGTAAGGTATCGAAGATTTGAATCCATTGCCTTTAAATTCTGTGCGGTATTTTAATAAAAATTGCTTTTTAAAAAATAGTTTCAACAGTAAAAAATGTGTGGATCAGACAAAAAAAAATTGATTGAAATTTAGAGGTTTGATCACAGAATGAATCGTATTTGTGTGCACTTTACTTGACGTTGTTCGAAAAACTGAAAAGGCACTGGTGGAATTCCTTCCATATTTGGAATCAATTTTCTATTTGCTTGGAATTGTTTAAGAAAAGGATGAAGGTGATCTTTAGAAAATTGAGGTAAATGATATCCCAGGATATTTGCAAAATGTTCTAACGGAAACCAAAGGTGGAGTATTCTTCTCCTCAAAAACCCTCTTCGTTTTAGTTTACTTTTTTGGGTAATTCTTAAACAAGGACGAAAAGGACCGTTTAAAATAGATAGCATAGGGGTTTTCTACGAAAATAGTCTCGTTAAATTTTACGATTGCGACATTTTTGTTTGATTTTCTTTTAGTTTATTTGTGTTACATTGTTAAAACTTTTCCGCCAGCAGAAAAAATAATAATTCCGCAAACGGAACATAATTGTCTAACTTTTTTCAGTAGAATTTGCAAAAATCAATTTCAAATAATAATAAAAACTATTAAAACATCAATATTGGGTAGCCAATTGTATTTCGTACCCATAAATACCAACATTTTATACCTCTGTTGAAGACAAAGGGTGCTCCTTTCACAAAATGCAGATATGGCACTGAGCTCTTGTCAACATTTCGAACAGAGAACAGCTTTTAACATCAATATAACATATTATTTAAAAATCAAACTCCTATTTTTTTCTGATGACCACATTGTTGGATTACTGAAATATTCCGTCTGTCTACTCAAGTGTCTTCGACAGGCATAAAAAGTGGTCATATTCGAGCAATTTTAAAGTGAATTACCCAGCTTTTACCGTTCTGCAAACACTTTAGTTTTGATTAAAATAATTAATTTCATTGTTTTTATAATGTGTATTACAGCTCGACTTAGTTCTGCTGTTTAGAATACCTCGATGAGGTGTAAAGAAAAAAAGGATAATCAATTAATTTTTAATTCAATATTCGTATCTAGCACCCCCACGTTTTTTTGTTTGTTTTCTTCGAAAGTTTCCTTATTTGGATTCGCATTTCCTTTTCGAACAATAAATCGCACATTGTTTTTGGAACTTATATTATCTTTTTTTATGCAGTTAATTTAATTCTATCAATTATTGTTTAATTATCTTCTTAAAACTGTCTTCGTTGCATTTATTTTTGGAATATATAATATTTCTCTATTTCATATTAAACACTATCATGTTAACGCAAATTTTGCCACACACCCTTTTGTTCGGCAGCTGCTCAGCTCATTGCACTTTACGCCGCGGTTACACTTTCAACTTTTGTTGAAGCGACTTTTACATATACTACTTGTCAGAATTCGACAAAATCGACAGCTGTGACGTAGGCGACCCGCAACCGGTTGAACAACTTTATTTGTGAAGATGTCGTCGGCAAGGAAAGTAATTAAAAAAGTAACATCGGCGTTAATTTCTTTTTCACATCTTCGGTGGACATTTTGCATTCGGCCGCAATATCGTCATAAGCCTTCACTTTTAAATCATTTCGCCTGTATATTGGCGAATTCATATTCCACAACGCTTCACGGCTTCTATAAAACTCTATAAAATGCAATAAATCTGCTTGCTTATTCATTTTATAAAATTATACTTTCAGATAAACCAAACAATTTTTAAGTTTCACAAAAAACCGCGCTTTATTTTACAAACAAACCACACGATTTATCGCAATCAGCTGTTTGGTTGAACCATTCGTTGAAACAGTAGTTGAAAGGAAAAATCGTAAGCAACCGGCGTTCAACTAGAAAATGTGTGAGTGTATTAGTGAAAAAATATGAGTGTGTTGGAGGTTGCAAGCGATTTGTTGAAAGTGTAACCCCCGGGTTAACTGGCAACGCTGGCAAACACTATTCAATATTACAATGGCGCAAAATATGGCAAACGGGCTGTATTCATAAAGCGCAATAGACAGTTGAAGAGAATCGCTTGGGAATTTTCTCTTTATATTGAGTGGCCGATGTCGCTCTCCGTCTCTCTTTATCTTTATAATATGTTATTCGTTCATTCACGTTCTTTATCGAAATGTTTATAGCAAAATTAGCAGAAACGATGGGAGAATTGTAAGCGTTTTTTTTCGCATAACCGCTTTCAATGGCCTGAACTCAGTTCGCGTTTATTATACGCTGCGTTCGGCGGCAGTTTATACGTCGTGTTTCGTTTGTTTTGCGGTATTCGCTCGTAACTTTTATTAAAAAAGAAAAACAAAATAATAATAATACAACATCTTGAAATAAACAAATGTGATAAGATTGGCTCTGCGCGAAAAAGAAAGCAAGCAGTAACAACGACCTAAGAAAAAGTGAATTTTCAAGTGAATGAAATTCTTCATGAGCACTCAAGAAAATGAAAGAAAAGTTGATAAAGTGAAGTAAAGAAATGAAAACGCGATATGAAATACCCAAAAAATGCAGTAGAGTGAAAAAGAAAATCAAGCATTTATACAGAGATGCCTTTCTAGGTGAAAAATAATCACAGGATTAAAAGTCCCCCAAAAAGTAATACACAAATGACACAACTACATTTGCATAGTTGACGAGCGTGTGATTGTGATAAGTATTCTCTCGGTGCAAGTTGTGAGTGTTGGCACCGATTTCCTCCACTGCTTCCTACGAGAGTACATAAGCATGTGTGCGTGTGTGCGTGTGTGTTAATCCTTGATTTCATTTGAAATTGCAATGGAGAACGCGTTACAGTTGCCATTTTCCTATATTGCATAGTCCCCTTCCGTCGCCAACAATTTGAAAACGAAATTCCAAAGTAAAATACTAGTGTTAAAAAAAGGTGGTGGAGGGAGTAAAAGGAGTGCATAAAACATGACAACAATTATGGAAAAGGAAACTCAAACGTGATGACAACAGCATCAATATCTCGGCACAGCAGCGCCGTAGCTATCGTCTACTACCGGAAATGACGGAAGAGTTGTTGTTCTATTCTATTTATGAAACCAGACAAACGATTTATTTTCATTATTTCAGTTTTTTATAGTCCGTGTTAATGAACATGGAACGTTTGCTTTTTGTGATTTTGTTGTTGGATTTCAGAAGCCTTTTAAATATTTGGCTAGCTTTGTTTATATTTATTTAAAAAAAAATATATATATAAAACACCAAATCTGTATTCAAACAGTTGTGTGTTTAACGAATTTCTTTCTTTTTTTTAAACAAGAACATATTTCAACTTAAACATTCCAATTAGTTATGTGCAAAAAACAAATCAGTAAAGACATATTTCCTAACGATAAAATTTGTAGATTCCTTGTGTTATTTTCCTCTTATTCAAGGATGTTGTATTCACAGAACGGTGTGTTTACACATCAAGCGCGTTAGTGATATATTGATAATTTACAAAAGAATTTACACCAAATTAGCTGTGAGGTCAAGTAGACATTTCCAAATTGTAAATATTTTTAATTATTGAGTTGTTCGAAAGTTTGTTCGGTTAATTCATTAGTTCATCATACGTCACTTCTCATGACGTAGAGTTCCTTCAAACGCTATCATAACTTCCTCCCATCCCTTCTCTTAACTGTTTACTATTCTTTGCTTGTGTTCTCGTTCTAGTCGTGAGTGGTTATAGCGTTTTAAAAAAAGTTTTAAAATGTGGAAAAAATGAGCGAAAAAGAGCATTTTAGACGTATTATGCTTTATTATATCCACAAAAGAAAAATGGATGCTGAAGCCAGCTTTTTCGGCTGTTTATGAAATACCACAAATGGTATAAAAGATTTTCTACAGGCGACTTCTCCGTAACGGACGCTCCCAGATCAGAACGATCAAAAGAAATTGTTTCCGAGGAGATGACAGATTTAATTATTGTTAATCTCCGTGAAACAGTCAGGGAAATAGCAGAAGTATTCAAAAAATCAGTCTCAATCGTTCACAGGATAATAAAACAGCAACGTCGATGCGTGGGAAGTTTTACCTCACCCACCGTACTCTTCAGACCTCGCTCTGTCCGACTATCAGCCATTTCGCAGTCTGAGCAGCCCCTTGAAGGATTTGAAGTTTCATAACGATGAGGAAGTGAAAAATCGAATTGAACGCGTTTTTTCAGAAAAACCAAGTGAGTTTTATGAGAAAGGAATTAAAAAGTTCCCAGAGAGGTGGGAAGAAGTGGGAGATTGTATAATAGATTAAAATAATTTTTTTCTTGCATATAAATTTGTAATTAAATTTCTTTTAAAAAGCGTACGAACTTTTCGATCCACCCGATATTTGGTTGGGCTGACAGTCAATTCAGTAATCACCCATAATGATGACGCGTTTCGCACTCCATAACAAGTTCATTTTCAGATCCCTTTGTGACTGAATCGATGCTGTTGGTATATCATCATTTCGTCTGCTATATTTTCACAATTTAGAAATTCATATAGGAATATTCCTCGAATCTATATCATAGTCTGGAGGGCGGCAAAGAAGCTTGTGCATAGTACTAAGCCACGCAGACTAGGTATGTCTGTTTGTTTCATATATACTCCCCTATCATTGGGTAGATTGTAATTGAAATCTGTGTCCCTGGTAGGCTTTAACTTTTCGGGGACTGTATAGCTTAATTGCGAGCATGTACTCGTATACAAAAATACTTGAAGACTCTGAGCCTTAGTATCAGATATTGTATGGCACATAAAAACGCGTTACTATTTCGTAACTTCGAAATATAGGATTTTTTAAGTACTCTATAACTGGAATCCGATTACGGATTCCTATTTATTTATTCTTACAACGCATATTTATCTTAAATTATTTTAAGGGGTCAGAGAAATCTGAAAAGATTCGGTGTAATCATGAGTAGAATCTTGGTGGTAGTTTTTTCTCTCTCTCTCTCTCTCTCTCTCTCTCTGACTATCTAGGAAACTGGCATAATTAATTTGGAATCGACCTAAAATCATTTCCTTACCGATTAAAGCAAAAGGCTTTTATAAGCCCACAAAAAATAAAAGTTTTTAGGTGATTTTTATATTTTTTCGACAAAAGTAAGTCTTTCATGGATTTTTATTTTTAATTTCTATTTGAAAAACTGATTTTTTCAATAGGCTATTGAAGGAAAGAAAAAATTTAAATACAAAATAATTGATATTTCTCAGCGATATAAAAAAAATTCACAAATAATTGTTATTCTCAAAGCAATACAATAAAAAGCAAACAAGCAACAAGTCCTTAAAAAAAATCAAATAGTTTTTAAACAGTTGCGTAAATTACGTTACACAACTCACTCCAGTCAACATTTCGTTAATTTTGAAGCTATGATGATCACTTGTTGGACACCAAAGGAGTGAAACATTGCTTATTTCAGTTTCAGTCATTGGTTGCAGTTCGATCTTTTTCAATTTCCACAATTTTTAGTGGTCTAATTAAAAAGTATCGTATATAAATTTGCGCGATTTCCTTCCAAATCTATTCGCATAAATTGTACCTCATTTTTAAATAGCGAATACACTCGCACTCGTATATTGAAAACTTTATAAAAGTACTGGAATATGTTAGTTTTTTTAGAGGTGAGATTTTTTCTTATGGGCAAATTTTGCACAGATCCAAACATAACTGGCCGTGACCATAAGATATGTTAAAAGGACATACTTAAATCGCTTTAGATAAATATTTTTTTTTGAAATGTTATTGCCTTGTGTGCAAGAGCAATTATTAACGGAATTAAACTTCATTGAAATGATTGACGTGACTAGCTTGATAGTAGTCCATCCTATGAACTCAATTTGTAGTACGGTTTCGCTATGCGTTTTTAAGATTTTCGGACATTTTGGAGACATGACAACTTGGGGCTGATTCCATAATCTACATTTGAACAATTAAATATTTTTTAAATAATTTTGCGATAATACGTATATCAATCTTGGCACTTTCAGAGTGAAGTATGCACATGACTAAGCACAAAGAAAGCTTGGCAGAGTAAACCTGCATACCCCCGGGGGTAGGCACGGCCTTTCCCGATTACAAAAAATATATATTTCAGTACGAAAAACCGAATCATCAAGCAAGCGAGTTTGATATTTCCACAAAGCCTTAGATGGCTAAACCCTCTTGCGCGATCTTTCGACATACTTTTAAAGTGATTAAAGCTGCAGTAAACCCGAATGGCGCTACCTTCAATAGAAGCAAGTTGTATCTGTGTATGCTTATAAAATTATTTATCGAAAGCTGTTATACGGCGCGGTATCCTGACTAATGGCGCAAACAAAATACGTCCTTGTCTTGTTATATGAAGTGATCCCCCAAATATTATAATTGGCATAATACTAATATTACGTGAGTAGGATATGCCGGTTCAAAATTATATGCAAAAAGTAAATATTTGAAATATTGAAGTCTTCGATATGCGAATAAGTGGTTGCCTGTTTCCGGTATTAAAGTGCGTGGAAATTCAGGAATACTGTTTACACAAATTTTAGAAAATTTAATATTCAACTATTGTTTGCTCCGACACTCCTTTGTAGCGTTTGTGTTGTAGTTCTGCCACACTTAATAATTTATATGAATCATTAAGGATTTCCTCCAGACGAATAAAATTCCCTGAGCTGTATTTTCTATTCTGTCCATAGAAACGGGAGCGGGAGTGTGTTTGCATGTCATTCACAAATATCCAATTCATCTACACGTACTTTTGGTCTCAGACTAGCAGTTTGTAGCAGAGGCGTCCGCTATGTATGGTCTTTGAACTTAAGCACGCAATTTAGAGTGTCTTTATATATTTGTATAAACCCATCGAAGATTATAGTTGAATTTGTATATATTGTGTGGTGTTTTTCGTGTCCTTTTTTCTAATGTCTGCATAAATTATGTTTTTTTTTCTTTGGTTTAGGTTATTTTTTCTTCTTTGTTTGTTGTTAATCTTTTTTTCTGACAGTGTTTTCCATAGAAAGGAGTTTTAGTTTTTGAAGAGTACGCGTCCTCTCTTTCTCTCTCTCACTTTTTCTCTTTGTGTATATCGTTCTCTTTATTCCATTGGCCTTCCTCTTATCTTTGCCATATTTTACGATTTTGTTTTGTGTTGCCCATTCTCTATGCTTTTCGTATTGTCGCCCATTAAGCTTAGTTCACATTATCCGTGAGTAAAGTGATATTTAGTGTAATTTTTCGTGGAAAATGTTTGTGATACAATGTTTTGCGATAAAATTGAAAAGTTTTCTTAGATTCTACAAAAATGTGGACCAACAATAATAATAATAACTCCCATGCGATTGTGTGCTATCATTTTAAATCGATTAATAATGTCGCTTTGTGTCTCGCGTCCTTTTTGTCCGTTTATGTTCCTAGCGAGTCACCCAACAAAAGTTATACATACCCACGAATAGTGTCTGAGGTCGTGAACCTCTGAAAAAATCCTCCATTCTCAAAATGAAATCCAGACATTTGTGTGTTTGTGTGCATGCATGTTTGTCTATTTAAACATAGTTGTGCATGTGTCTGTTGCTGTTGATTTATTAAATAATTACACTGGCATTTTGTCTTGTCGGCATTTGAAAATTATTCATAACATCCAAAGAGACAACAACCACCAGCCATTTCACGACGGTTGCCCGTCTGTCCTTCAGACTTTTTAATAAATTTGTTAGATTATGGTGGAGATTTCACAAGTTTGCCACATTTTTTTAGTATTTCTGAAACATTTCGCTAGAGTTATAATCCGCTAGTATGCAATCAAGGACTATTTTCAACGGTATCTTGCGTGCTCGGTCGTATTCTGGTGCTAATAAGATTTTCGCAATCTAATCTAATTATAAGAGATATGTTACAAATTTATAATTCGATTTTGTGGTGGGAAATTTTCGCGAAAATTGTGCGTAAAATGAAAAGTAGTTTTGTTCAAAACGTTGTTCTCGCAGTTTCTATCTAATTTCTGAGCACCGGACGATACAAAATATGAAAATTATTTTTAAGAGAAACCGCGGGACCGTTGGCCTTAAAAGGGCCATCGCTGTCAATTGTATAAATTAGTGAGATACAGTGATGTGTTTGAACTTACTTTCGCAACGAAAGCGAAATATGTTGCTTTGTTTATTACGCGGTTAAGGAGAAACGATTACATTTGAAGTACTTGCCAATAAAACCTGGAGTTGTAGGATCTATCATTAACAGTGTCAGTAAACGAAGACTTTACGCGCTTTATTCCACATATCTGTTAAATCTGTCTTCATAAAATTAATTCTGAGAAAGTTCGGCAATTGTATTATAAGTTCGGCAAAAAAATAAAATAATCAAATATTCCTTCAAGGGCTAAGGCTGGAGTGCCCATTCTGTTATATTTGACTAAATTCACTGTTGACCCCAAAAGCTTTGAAAACTATTTTTCTTTTATTAGTGATGAAATCTCAATGAAATCTTAAGGAGTTCGTTATAGGGAGGAAGATCGGTGGTTCATCTATCTGGTTGGCAAGAAAATAATTTCGGTCTTTTTGCTGAAAACAAATTTCAAAAGTTTTATTGAAATAATTAATTTTAATCTACAATGTATGTAAGTGCGATTTTATTCAATGAGCCTCTGCCATCATTTAGGCAGTGTAGATATCAAAAACGGAATAACAATTGATAAATTATAATAAAATTGTAACACACTTGTAATATATCAAACAAATTAAAACGAGTTGTGTAAATAAAGTCGTTGGCCACTACAAGAGAATGTCTTCTCGGAAAAATAGTGGAAAATTTTAGTTTTTAGGTACTCATCTGTATTGAAGGATTCTCAACTCAAAAAAAGAAATGAAAGCTCGAAGCTGCCAGATTTGGACTATAAGATGGATGTCGCATCACCTTCTATCCAATTTCTAATATTTTCCCCTGAGTCCGCAAATATGCGTTAGGCTTAGCGTTGCGATTTACTAATTCAGGACTTTTTATTTTCAGTGCTTCATACAGGTTCACCAACCTCAGAATTTGTAGTTTTTTTCCTTTTGAACTGTTCAAAATAAGCCACTCAATTAAAATCCCAGTATGTTGACAATATAACTTTATTTTTTTTGTGCAATTCAGCTTTTAATGAATAAATCGCAAGTGCTTATGCGCGTTGTTAAGTGGATTTCCTTTAGGTCATTCGGAATCCAAATATAGAGCTTTTTGAGCGATTCGAGCCATTTCAGAAGGATTTTAATAGTCGTGAAGTAACACTTTCTGCGTGAAATTTCCAGAACGGAATTTTGAGAACCAATATTTTCCCTTGTCGTCCAAGCCATACTCGTTGGAAATATCCATGTGTGATTCTGTAGCTTTTTTTTTTTGTCTTTTCTGAAACAAAAGAGCAAAATTTGACGAAGATATGCCTTCTGCGCCTTCATATTTATTTAAAACGCGATTTGAAAGCAAACTGATGACTGAAAATTCTGTAAAATATCGCTTATTGAATCTTGAAATATCAACTGTTTAATGGAATTTCAAAAATTACAAGAACACCATCTGTGTAAAGAAAAAAAAACCGAAATTATTTTCTTGCCAAACCAAAAATTAGCAACTTTTTTAGGATATCGTAATATTTTGCAACTACCAATTAACTAATCGTTGGTAGCCGATGGTAGTAGTTGATGCTTTATATTGAATTTCGAATATTGGTTTATCTTTTCCTGTAAAGGATAAACGGGAAAACAGAAAAGTGACACAATGCTACTCTATTTTAAGCAACGTTTACATGGTGTGAGGTGTTGCTTGAATGAAAATTTTGAATAGGTATACTTCATTATTGAACTTTTGGACGAGACCGCATAACGTTAACTCGTGCAACCGTGAAATGAAGATTCACTCTCTTAAGCAAACATTCGTTATCGTTATCGTATCGTTGTTATCGATTTCTTCCCCGAAATTTGGGAGCAAAGGGTTAAATCTGCCAAGTTAATCTGTGGCGGTCGCATCGCGTTTAAATTTCATATTACACATACAAATTTATTTTGTGATCTCATATTTTTTTTTCATTGGAGATCATTGATGTGCATAATATGAAACTGAGTATAAAGTGTTGACATTGCCAATCGAACCATATTAAGTAGTTTCCACATTTTCAGTAAATGTATGTTTTGGTTTCAATGTGTGACAGCTTAATTTTACATTCTACATATGATGAGGAATAAATATTTCGAATCTTTGGGTTTCGTGTATATCAATTTGTGATCATTTTCAAAACAAAAAGAAGGATACTGCAAATTTCTCATTTGAATTTCGGAAATAATGCAGAAACAAAATTTATGTATTTATAAAGATAATTTGGTATTTATAAAGAAATGCTAGTAAATATCATACTGGTTAATATTAATTTATTTATATGATTTGTATCCGGAATAAACATTCACATCAAACATCGATGCATTAACTACGTGAAACTAACCGAAAACCCAGACTGACTTATTTTATCTATCCAAATACGATTGATTCAAGTATTTTTTAATTCGAATTAGACCTTGTTCTGGAAATGATTCAAATATATTTTTTTTCCGAATTTGCCCTGGTATCGAAATAAAAAATGATTACACATTTGTTGCACAATAAATCATTGCGTAGGCGTGATTAGAATCGAAATTGTTTAAAAATTTACTTCGGATGTATAAATCAAAAACAAAATTATTTTCAGATTCGTTTTAAATTTACGATTTACAATCAACGAATTGAAACAGAAAATAAATTTAATTGGTTTCTGTTTTGTTTATAGTTCGGGCTAACGAATTGAAACTTTTTCGATTGAAAATATTTCAATTGAAATTGTTGCAATTATTTCAATTCAAATTGTTTCAATCATTTCAATTGAAATTGTTCCAATTATTTCAATTGAAATTGTTTCAATTCTTTTCAATTGTTTCAATTGAAATTGTTTCTATTGAAATTGTTTCAATTCGTTAACCCGAATTATAATCAAAACAGAAACAGATTGTTTAAGATTAGGCTATGCGATGTCATGTATCTAAATCACGTTGAACTTTTTCTACAAGTTCTTATTTAGAGCATTCATATCAGTTCTTGGAAATTTTGGAGTGACGGAAATTGGTAGCTTAGTCTGTCATAAGGCATGCACTTTTCACCACCGGTTTGTAATATGAAGAAAAAAATCTTTCCGGTTGCATTTGCTATGAACTTTGTTCATTTAATTCCTCAAATTATGCGCCATTGCCTGGTAGTTATGAAATCATCCATGACACGTTTTTCACTAAGTTTCCACAACCATTCGACGCGCCTCAATCGCAGGTTTTTGGAATTTAGGGCAAAAACCAATACTGTCTCTCAAATTATTGTTATTTTGTTAAAATTTATATTTTTCTTTTTGGTATTGTCCAGCACTGTTGGAATGTATTCTTCTTGTATGTCTGTAATTTCGATTCGTATCACAGAGTTTAGACAAATATTTATTTAAAACAACATCTCAGTTTCGGAACTACTGAATATGGCCTCTAACAAACATAAGTACTTGCGCATCGATCCATTTAAATAGTAACGAATACATTACTCGTATAAATGTATGCTATGTTTGCTGTTCATATTTTCTATACCACCCTCATATTACAACTGATGAACCGATCAGCGGCACAGTTATGTTATTGTGCTTCTTAAACGTTTCAAGTGCTTTTTAATATGCATCGTCAATGTTGCCACACATTTGATTTACAATTGTTAGTACACAATTATTAGCCCAGGAGAAATTTGCATACATTCATTAATAAATGTGCATACAATGAATGAAAAGATACCAAACAGAAACCTCGAAAGAGAGTTGAGTGTTAAATAATAAATCCGTAAAAGGTTCTCCCGACGCATTATCGATATAACTGCTACGTGATTGTGTACAAACGTTGTCTGTGTAAGTGTAGGCAATGTTGTGCTTTTGTTTTGTTGCTGTTGTGTTAATTTCGTTTTAGACTTCATGGAGTCGACACACATGTCCGAATTAAGCCATCTTCGGCTATTGTTGTTGACATTTTTCGCGTTAATTTGCGAATGTTTTCCATAATCAACCGATGCCACGCCCAACGACTGCGTGAATGAATTCCAACGGCAGCAGTCGACAATGTCACTTTGGCCACATGTCAATACCGCTAATTGTATTTTTTTCGTGCCACTGTAAGCGTGAGTTCACATCGGGTGCACTGGTCGCCACAGCCTCAGACAATCGGACAAAGTCGCGTCGTTGACACAAAATATTTTCCCAGTTTTGCCGAGCTTTAATGTTGTTTTTATATCTCTGACCTCGAAACTCAATTGGAAATGTTTGTTTTGTCCGAGTCACAAATGAGAAAATATAAATTAAAAGCAATTCTTTTAAGTAAAATGATTGAAATGAAATCCAAAAAAAAAAGAGCACAACTTAACCAATTAAATTTGAATATTGACGATAGATTTTAAAGCGATGTGTGCGAGGGCTGTATGATGACAACCGAACAGACATGCCAATAGTTTACATAAGAGAATTTGAAGAATTAGATCATGAACAGGATGCCCGGTGTTTTCAGATCCAGTGAGTTTAAACATATTTCTTTATTTAATTTAGTGAATGTACTAAAGGCTTCAACGGCTTAAAAACTCCCCGGCATAATCGAGTAGACCGTCACTCAATGGAAAATAGCTGGTTTTAGCTTGAATCGAATTCACTACAATGTGCATGATAGGCACATGTGTACATATGTACGAGTATACATATATGTATACACATGTACAGGGTTGCCCATATTCGACGGACCCATGTTTTTAAAAAAAAATCAAAGAAAAAAATAAAAATTTGGCGGTTGGCAATCTTATTCATTTAATTTGTTCCAAGTAGATTTGTTTACATCAATTTTTGAATATGATATCTCTCAAATGGCCGCCTCTGGCGTTGATGGCGTATTGTGCCCTTTTTGCAGCATTTTCCATCGTTTTCGCCAACATTTCGGCCGGAATAGCGGCTATTTCTTCACGAATGTTGTCCTTGAGCTCTTCTACGGTCCTTGGCTTGTTAACGTAAACCTTTGACTTCAAATGTCCCCACAAGAAGAAGTCAGCGGGCGTCAAATCGGGCGAACGCGGTGGCCAGTCCAAATCACCACTTTTCGACATCAAACGGCCCGGAAACAAATTCTTCAGAAAATCGATTGTTATGCAACTTGTGTGCGGTGGAGCGCCGTCTTGTTGAAACCAGAACTGCCTCATATGCTTTCGACGAATAATTGGCATCACAAAATTGGTCATCATGTCGCGATAACGCTCCTGGTTGATGGTAACAGCATGGCCATTTTCGTTTTGGAAGAAAAACGGCCCAATGACCGTTTTCGCACTAACGCCGCACCAAACTGTGACTTTTTCGTCATGAAGAGGCAATTCTTGAATCTCCTGAGGATTTTCAGTGGCGTAAATACGGCAATTTTGCTTATTTACGGTCCCATTCAATGTGAAATGGGCTTCATCGGACATGATAATTTTGTTCCAAAATCATCGGCCATTTCGATGACTCGTTGGGCCCATTCCAATCGACGAGGCTTGTCCGCAGGCAACAATCTTTGCGTCAATTGAATTTTGTACGGGAACAAATGCAAATCAACGCGAATAATCCGTTGTAAAGTGGACCGAGCCATGCCCAACTGCTGAGAACGGCGTTTTTGGGATGTTCTTGGGGACCTCTCAACACTGGCTCGTACGGCAGCGATATTCTCGGCCGATCGCCTTGGTCGACTTTTATTTGGCCTCTTCGGATTAGAAAGAGCCTCACCAGTCGAAAATTTTTCGTATAAACGCTTAATGGTGTTCTTAGAAGGCGCACTTCTCACATTTTTTAATATTTTAAAAGCACGTTGAGTTTTCACAATTGACTTCTTCTGTTGAATGTAAATTTCAACTATTTCAGAGCGCTCGCGTGGCGTGTATTGTTCCATGGTAAAAATCTGCTTGGACTGACGCTTCAAACGCGGTATGTCATTAAGCGATCTGACATCTCTGTCAAAAGTTATGGCGTTGCCAGATGGGTCCGTCGAATATGGGCAACCCTAATCATCGTCCATCCATGGAGCTCGCAGTAAGTCGATAGATAACGTAAAGAAATAAGCGAAGCTTACTTCTTTATTTGACACAACAATAATAAACGAATTTGATGTTAATCGCAGCCCTGCCAGCACTATTTATAATGTTCCTTTACCATACTACAAGTGATCGCCACATTCTATTACATATTACGACGAATTTTCGGAAACTGCTGTTTTAATATGTTTTATTAAGGCTTCTGTGGTTGCTGGCGCACTCAACTATTTGTTGTCATTTAGTACAAGAAACCTATCAAAGGTTTAAGCATCAATGAAATATTTGTGCTTCAAAACATCTATAGGAAATCTTCTTTTTAATATAAATTTTTGAGGCCACTGTTCAATGTATTATTCTAAGTGTCATCACCTTTATATACGAATTATCTACAAATGCTGTAAAATTCCAAACAAACAAAAAATACATTAAGTGCTGGAAATTGTGTAAATTAACACTTGGGCACTCATCAAAAAATAACTTCAATATTTAAAAATAATTTGTAATTATTTAACTGGAAATAAGTCATTTTGGATACTTTCACCCAGAGATCGACACAGAGTACAAAGGATAAGAAAATATTAAACCGCGCAAATACCAATAAGAACAACAACATAAATATAATGTGAAGAATAGTTAACGGGAAACCCGATACAGCTCCAGGTCTGGAATACGAGTGTGCAAGTGAAAAAATAGTGTTGCCAGTTTGAAATTATTGCTCAATGATCAGATTATATCGAATTCAGGAGAAATATCTAAACAGCTTACAAAAGCTGAAGGTTTATCACCACAGAAATTTGCCCATTCGACGAAATATTTATAAATTGGAAATTACTCCTAAGACTTGTTATGGTAGAGAAAGTTCTCTCTATGAAATTTTTTTGTAGAAATTTTTTTCTTAATTGATTTCTATTCTATTTCTCCGGATTCAGTGTTATACAACTTGATCTAAGACTGCTTTGTACTCATATGGCGGGTGAAGAGATCAGGGTTATCGATGTCTCAGGTTTTCTTTTATAAATATCTGCCAAACCTTAACTTTTCAAATTGAATTTTTAAAACATTGGAAAATTGCCTTTATTTGAGCTTATTATGAAGCTAAAGGTTGAACAAAATCGAAGTCTCTGGGGTTGATAAAAATGAGAAGTTTTAGGCTAAAATTTGGTTTTTTCCCCAAAAGGTGCTCGAAAAGAGATACAGCATATCTTTTTGTAGACGATGGGACAGCGGTGCTAATTACATTACCTCAGGTAAGAATGGCAAAGATAGCATATTCTGGGTTCCGAATCAAAGACAAAACTACTACGAGTTAAAACATTCAGACAATATTTTCAATCACTAAAAGTCTGGTAATAGTTAGGAGTTTGCATTCCTCGCTACCATGAATTTAGAAGTAAATGCGTGAAAACCCATTGAGTGCGGGATTTGTCTATCGTGACCCAAAATGGAAACTTATTTCCGCCCTTTAGACATAATTGTCATACAACCTTTATATCACCCACCTATGCAGATAATACAAATCTACTGTAAAATAAATACACGTCATTTGACCCGTAGACGGATAATTTCGATCGAATAGAGGAATTCAGTCGTTCAGAGAAAGTAAAAGAAATTACGTTGGCTTTGCTAACGCGTGGCCATTTGTATGAAATGCCAAATAATACAAATTTCTTTGAGAACATCAGCAAGACGAAGAGAAGATTTTGCATTTTTTTATATGCTTTTGTTATATGCAAAAGAAATTTATTTAGCTCAACTACATTCATATGGATTCATATGGAAACTTAAATACATATGAGATTCATCTGCGTCTGTGTGAGACATCGACATTCTTTTGTGCAGCAATTAAACGGACAATTTAAATTCCAGCGAATTCATTCCATTCAGATAACATGAATGCTTTAAATTAGATCAAATTTATTATCGCGGAGATTTGTTATCACAGATATGTATGTGGGAATGAAAATTGTAGATTAGTTATTTTGTGGACATTTAAATTGCTCGTAAATTAATGCTATTGAAAATCGTGACATGATATAATACATGAGAATTCCATGACGCATATTAAACATATATTAAATTTTATATAAATAAAATTTACATTATTGGTTTTTCCCAATTTATTCAAAATTACAAGACCTTTCGTTCACAGGATGACAACAATAAACAGTAAATTCAGCAGCCAGTTGTGTGAGGAGATTTCAGATCGTTTTTGGAACGAGATTACAGAGATTATAATATTCGTTGAGCAGTTCTTTCTTGAGTTGTTAATCTGCCTAAATTGCAATTGAAAATGCATCTAATCAAACTACTCATTCATAGCAAGCATTCAATGTTATTTCATTACCAATAGATCAATATTTCTGTTGTGTGTTAGAGTCAATTTATCAATTGCTATTCAGAAGATTAAAAAAATGGAAAATACCAGACACCATCTCCCTTAATATCCAAACGGTGGTTAGTGAGAGAAGTCTCTTTTTATATTTGTTCAATACGAATGCGAATGCTACAAAATGAAATAAAGTGAAGCGAGTTATGGGTTTTACTCTTTTTTTCTCTCTCTCCCATTTTTTTTTTTGCATTACAAACGAATAAACAATAAAGCAAATACAACATTGTCGACTGTTGCTGTCGTTGCGCGCTCTGTTTTTTTTTTATTATCGCTTTTTTAAACTTTTTTAAACGCTTATCGCACAAGTCTGTTGCGCTAACAGCAGGAGCCGGGCGGGGGGCGTTGGGTGGGAGTGTGTTAAATAATTGTGATTTTCGCCAACACAATTTTAATCATGAACAATAAATGTTTAATTAATTTTACGGCGACGAAACGCTAAACAAAAATCAATACAACGGGGAAACATTGCCAATTCTGTAGAAAAATGCAATTGGCGATAAACCAAATTGAGATAGAATTTTTGCGGGATGTTAGGCGGCGTTAAAAGCTGATAATTGCATGGGAGTTTTTAATGCGTAGCGTTCGATGTGAATCTTGACCTTGGAAACATTTTTCTCTCTAAACTTTGTGTAAAGCATGAATATTAACATATTCACATGCATCAAAAACCGGTTATCAAAAGTTTCACATAATAACGTTTTTCTGGTATGCGGATTTTATTAAAAATATGATCGGTGCCAATGGATTTTAGCATTGAGTTGCCACATAAGTATTGTAAGGATCCAATGGGAATACCGAATTAAGGATTGATAATATTATTTTTGGATGCATGAGCAACAAACTGTATACGAGTACTTAGAAAAGTCGGATGTGTTATTAACCTAAGATTGGCGTCAGCAGAATTTGTTGACAATTAATTATACATATATCCGGAGGCTGCAATCCTATAACGAATAATTTGAAATCCAAAAATCTTTGGAACTAACAAAAAAAGTAATTTTCGAAAATTTAGTTCACTTTGTTGCAAAATAAAATTAAGTACATTTTCGGCCTTATTGCGGACAACATGGAGAATCAAGACGGTTTGTTTGTGTATATTTTTTTCAGCCCGAATCTTCAAGTCATTTTAACACAGAAGTAGCCTATTCGATGGCCGATCAGAGTACCTCGGTTTCATTCCTTTTGGCTTGATAAGAGGATGACTGATTATGCAATCATTTTTCCCATATTCACTTCTTTTTTTACTAAATAGCATTTAGTATAATTCAGCTTCTTATATGTGTATATTCAGCAGGATTAAATTTAATTAAAGATGCTCTTTCCAGCAGTTGACTAAGTAAGTTATTCATTTTTCGTTTTCAAGTAAAATTAAATAAAGCACACATAAAGCTATAATTTCGATGAAACTTTTATTTCATTATAATGCTTGGACCTTGCCGTTATGTTTGAAATGCAATGCCATTTAAATGACCGCCTCTGGATTGGATCATTTTAAAGTTCCTCCAACGTTATTTTCGGCAAAAAATACTTCTCAATGACACCTCCATACCTCCAGAATGCGCACTAAACAGTCACTTTTTCCGGACGCAATGGCGTTTCAACAATCACTTCTGTGCCCAGTGTGTCGCACACCGTGGGTAAGGCTTTCACGGCGAGACTCACGTCAAACCCTCGTGGACTTCTCTTGGGTCCATATGCTACCATTTTGCTTGTTGACGTAACTACCGAGTGAGAAATGAGCTTCATCGCTGAAAAAAATTTTGTTCGATTGAAAGGTATGGCCTTTGAATCACCACTTTTAAGGCAGGTTTTAAGTATTTTTACGTGTTTTTTGGTTGTCGTTCGGTTGTTAAACCACACATTTTTGTAAATGGCAAACCTTTCACTAGATAAATAACACTTCAGATGACAGGTATTTAACAGCTGACAGCCTTGCCAGACCGGCGGTTTCAAAACCAATGTTTGGGTAACCTTATACATTTCAATAAGTTGAATGTGAATATTTTACAAAAATTCAAAAGAGATCGCAGCCGTTCCAATAAAAATAAGTTAATTTTCACGTCTTTTATTTGTTGAACTCACAGTTCCTTTTACAATAGATTTTCTATCGTTATACCCACAAAAAAAATAAATTTTCAATATTCATCTCCGATTTATAAATTGAATTGCAATTGAATAGAGGCAGCAATTTTACTTCTATGTATTCTAGTTTGACTTACAAAATTCTAATTGTTAAATCTGTGGTCACAACCCGTAACAGCCTAGCTCGAGTTAGGACACAATTGAGTTATTATCACCATCGTATGCAGCGTATCTAAATTTATTTGCTCTAAATTTTGCATGTTTGTATCTGTTCTAGGAAGGCAATTAATCCTAAAAAACCTAATAGCTTAAGTTATTTTTCTAAATGACTGTTTTGGCATAACTGCCTAAGTCAATTTAGGATTACAACAAATATAAACATTATTTTTTCATCATTGCCTAAATCAACTTAAGTCGTTAATCCAAAAAAATAAAGAAACAATTTTATTTTCCTAACTTGAGTTAAGCTCTTATTCCGAATTACAATTTCGTTTTTTGATAAACATAAATTGAGTTAAGGTATTTCTCCAAACAAAAAAATTTTTATTTAATCTGGAATAATAGCCTAACTCAACTTAAACTTTTTGACTTTCTTTCGTTCAACAATTCATAAGAGCCTAAGTGTCTTTTTCGATAATATATTTTGACTGCGAGAATAAACAACTATTTTTTTGTTAACAACTAAGTAAAGAAATTCGTTTCCTTGGAATCTGTAGCAAAGTTTTCCAAAAAACACCTTCTCCTGATTTTCAGTGAAGATTCAAAACTTTAAACTCCTGTACTGAAAATATTGAAAAACAGACTTAGGCTGTTATGGGTTGTGACCACTGAAATATCAAGCACAGAATTCTTTTGATGCCGCTTACAGACCTCTACTCTATGGAATGGTTTCATAAAAGTTTGTTTGTTTTTTTTTTTTTAACAAAATCTTCTTATAATAGAGTTTGAAATGTGGTTTGATAAAAATGTTTGTAAAAGTTGTCTTTGCTATACGACATAGCTCTATAAAGGATTGTTTTTTCGAAGAGAAGCTTCTTACGGTAGTGTTTGAAATTTGGAAGGGCAGTGGTGACGAAAACAGCTATATAGAATACGTCTTATCGTGAGAGTTGGTCAAAACGCATCAGCTAATAATGTGCTTAGAGTGCATACATATATTTTCGTATCGTCTTCTAGGAACTGTAGTTGATGATTTTGCTTTATTTTGATTTCGTAAAATGTTGCATTATTTTTGTTGTTATACCTTTTATATCGTAATACATTTGGTGGTGACAATGTTGATTATGATGATTATGTAGGAAAGTGAGACGTTCGGAGCCTTCTCTCTATTTCTGACTGATGGTGAAAGAGGCGTCAGTCGATCACATTCTGTATCGTATAAAGTTATTGCATTGCATTTTCTATCTCCGTAATTGAAATCTATAAGATTTTGATAAATGTATTTTAACAGGTTATGAATGAGAACAAGACTCTGACGTGATGAAAAAAAACACAAGCGAGGGGTCATCAGATCGGAAAATAAAAAAAAAACTAAATTATGAGAGAAAGGATTCTGTTAACCTTGTTGTGGTCAATGCCGTAAACTGTGTAAATAATCAAGAGAATGAATCATTTGCAACCGTTTGGTCCTCCCGTTTCAAAGTTCTAATTTTCGATGACGTTTGCGACCATTTCGATTGTCACGAGTAATTTTTTCTTCCAACTCCTCAGTTTTGGATGCTACATCGGCAAATGTTGACAAACTCGCCATGACGATTGATTTGGAAATAAATTTTAATTACATTATTTTTTATTTTCTGAAAGTGCTATTCCTCCATAGGAGTTCATGATAAGTTCTAATTTTTTAATCAGATATTTAAAAAATTGATTTAAACAGTGTCAGTGGATGGTTTTCTGTCGTACTAGTTGAGGGCGTCTGCGGACGTACGTTGCCCTTTAATTCATAAAATGTTCCCTGTAAGTCCTAACTTTTTCAAGCAAAAATTTCAAAAGAAATTGTTGATTGCTGTCTGTCAACTCTACTGGAAATGTAGAGTAAAAAAGCAAACGTTATATGTGTTAACTCCATGAAAATAAATATATGATTAATTATTTCTTACTAAAAAGGATGCAATTTTGCAATTTTACTCTGTGATGTATACTAGGATAACCTCTTCAGATATTTTGCATAAGCTGTGTTGAATCAACTGATTAGTGCACAACCACCGTTATTTCATTTCTTGCGGCTTTAACATCATAAAAGCGGCATCAGATATATGGTGGGCCTCTCTCTATGCATGTGCGCGATATAAGCATGAGCATATTGTGGAATTTGCTTTAGTTACATGAATTTGTATGCATATTAATAACACTCAGTATCCAACTCCGGTCTACCTATATAGGACACGTGTTTCTGCGTGAGTCAGTAATTTTTATCTTTGAAATTAGATTTGCATTCGTAGTAACAAAATTTGACTATTTAATCTGTTCTAGAGGAGTTGCTTTAACCCGTCACCCTGCAAATTTTTTCTATAAATTTCATGGCCGTCTCATTGAGAAAAAAAGCCTCTGATGGCCTTAAATTTAAATTCCAGATGCAATACGAAATATTAAAAAAATTCCACCTAAAACGATTTAGAAAAAATAAATTATATGTTTCAGTTGAATGAAGACAAATGTTGACACTGGCAGCCAAAAGAACAAGCAGCCTATAACTATTCAACATACCGACACACAAACATAGACAAATACACAGGCACACACAGACCCATGAATATCCATAGTATTCGTAATGGCTGGCGACTGCAGCTGTTGCCACCTGTTAGTGTGTGCAAGTGTGTTTGTGTTTGGGTGTGTGTATGCCAATATTAGAATGTTTTGCCGCGAACTTTTGTTATCTGCCTCTATTTATCACTGGCTTGCAGAATGAAAACATTGTCAAAGCAATTAAATTTAATGCCGTCTAAATTCAGACGCCAGTCGCACATACACACACAATTCCATATGGCAGCGTTTGAGGCAATTATTGTATTTTTAATGAATGAAATATTTGCACGAATTTAACGACGTCGATCGACACGACAAAAATGCTCACAGCAACGCCATCAGTCGCGGGAATGTGTCGGCAACATCGGCACTTATGCGAGAGAAGCACCATATGTGGCACTAGGTAGCAAATTGAGTCTACAAATTGTTAAATTCGATTTTTGGCGACGCCAGTAGATTTTTTATTGTTTATATTAGCTGCGGTCGTACACAGGTCGAACGACGTTGGAGATATAGAAAAACTGTGGCTGAAGTCATATCACAGATTGGTGTTGACAGGCAATCATATGTTATCCTACACATCCGGATTTGAGAAAAGCTTGATTTGCAGCACATTTGTAGGAATCACATTCTAATATATTAATATGTTAGGGGTAGATTTGTTTGGAACTGCGTTGATTTGTTGTAATAATCCAGTAAATATAGTGATAATATGTGATTCTTTATCCAAAGTATGGGTATTATTAAACATTTTCCTTTTAATACTGTTTACTTTCAACCAAGCGGCACTTAACGTCAATGATTAATAAGGTAGGGAAAACTTATAAAAAAGGGAAACCAAGTAAATTGACTGAGAACTGAGGCAGTCCAATAAAAGAAAGAAAGAAAAAAAAAGAATGACAACAATTGTTGCTCGTGTCTGAAAATTTAATGGCTTGTCATAATCTGTTCTCTCCCTCTAGTGGCATGATGATGAACGACAAATACTGACATATCATGTTACAATTACATACTTACATGATGAGTTGCAGTAGGGACGGCTCACGAGTGGTGAAAGAGCGTCAGAATGACAAAGTCTGAGGGCAAGAGACATGCGGATATAGACAAAGGGATACCACAATTCTGCGGAAAATAAAGTTAAGTGAATAAAGAATAATCACTAAAACACTTACGATCAGAAAGGACGACAGTCAACAGCCACATTGAACGACGAGAAGAACAAGTCGACCACAAACTGGACAAGCATGCAAACAGGAATATGGTATCCTCTGTCGTGGTTATTGTTTCAATTTAAACAATTACAGTAGATTTTCATTGTGTAGACGGAAACGCCAGCATTGCCACTGTAGGCGTATACGCATTATTAAACAACTCGACCATTGAATGCTCATACGGCACAGTGACCGCTTACTTTTAGCTTCGCCTTTGCTTCAATTAAAATATTGTACGTATTGCACACATCCACACAATGATCCGTCAGTCACATGGAAATTTCTGTCGAGAAATCATTTTATTGGGAAAAATTTTTTTCAACTTCATTGGCTTTTACTGTGGAAATTGTGTACGAAATGATCGTGTTTACTTTCGAATATTATCGTATCGCGTCATTGACACTGAGATTTTTGTTTAGATATTCATATTTAATGCACGAGTACCGCATTTAAAGAAAAGAAATTAAATCTTATTTTTGCATTTATTGCATTTCCAAATTGAGCACAACTTTGATCTTATTAACTATTGCACATTTTTGCGTATTCCCTTGTTCATTTTTGAATTATTTGAAGCACTCTAAAATACTTAAGTTCGTGAAATGCAACTTAAATTATTGAGTTATTGAATTATTGAATTCTACAATTTTTCACATCTATAGTTATTGGACTTCTTAAAGTATTAAATGGGCCTAAAGTTTTTATTTGGTGGTTTTTGGAGGGTTTGTCCGGAGATATTTGAAAATACTGCGTGATATGTCGAGTTAAAATCTGTAATTATGATTTTTACCAATGCGCTAATTATGTTAGGCCGCGATAATTTTTAGCAGCGACCATGACTATATTTCGCTTCCGTCCTCTCAGCACCGAAATGGTAGACAAAATATCTTATGGGCAATTGTTGTTCAAGTTTTATTTTACATTTTTATGCAAACCGGGAGATATCAATCCGACCACAAGGTATATCAGAGAATAAATAAGAATGTAGGCAATAAACATTACAAAGACTCTGCTGCACAGTAGCATAAATACAAAGACGTCAGTATAACAGAAAAAATCTACATAAAGTGATGTAAATAAAGACTATGAATCAGCCACCAGAAACAAAATGAAAATTAAAAAAACATCATATTTTGCGTTCTATTACAAGTTACGATTACAGAAAACAATATTCGACTTCAAAGTATGGTTGCTATTCTTCGCATTTATCTTATTTTTCCAGTTTAGTGCGAATTTGAAAAAATAGTACTATTTTATCACCCTTTCAATTGTTGTACCTAAAGTATTTATTCGACTGCAAAATATTGGTGGGTTTGCTTATTTTATTATCTATTGAAATACTTGACGTCAGGACTGGTAGTTTCTAAGAAGGAATATTTAACTGAATTATATTCCGATGAAACCCAAAGTACATAAATAATATTATGGTTATAATGTTTTAAATATGCGGAGTTTGTGTAAAGAATTTCTATAAATGTACATTGATTTCTCTGGTACAACATCTGTTTCTAATCAACTTTTTTTTATTAAGGCTCTAACTCCATCATTAGCTATTAATTTATGTTCTGTATAATTTTGTTCCGCTCGAGGTCATAGAATTCAGTTGAAAAACAAGGATGTTGGTATTGTTTCTGGTTGTTTTATTTAATATTTTCCAATATTTCAATTGACTCCGTCAATCAAATCCAATCATCTTAATTATTAATTAACACTCCATCATCATTTCGATGTTGTAATTTGCGAAGGCCACTTGGAATCTCTGTTGAGAAGGCTTTTCGTTTATCTAAAAAAACATATGAATTGGCTCAAGTGAGTTCTTCATAATATGAAAATCATCGCATACCCAAGCACAAAATTGCTTTCACTACTACTTGGTCTACAATCTCTATCCTCGGTTATCTTAATCAAAATCTTTCCATGTCATCCTCCAAACACCACATAGACGTTTTCCTGGAAAACCAAACCTTAACATGACTTCAAAAATATTGTACAGTTCAACCCGATTAGAAGCAACCATTTAAACAATAAAGGGATCTGTTTCCCTTTGAATTTTCCCAGTATTAAGGTGATTTTCTATAAAAGTACTGTGTTTGAAAGCATTTTGGATATTATCGTTAAACTGTGCTTAGCTAACATTTTTACATAAATAAATTTGCCTCAAATATGTATTTAGATTTCACATGGATTTCATGCAATTTTAGACTGTTCTGATCTTTACTTAAACAGAACTTTGTGACCAAATGATAGCCATATCAGAACTGTGCTCAATTTTTACTGATGCTGACGTTTAATTTTGTTCAATATTGTTCAACGATAAAGTTGTTTTTTTCTATTATTATTATTTGTGTTATGTTTTTGATTAAGAGAGTAATCCAGGTTTAATCAATGGCGTTCTGGTTGTGATGCAACTTAGTTGAGAGATACTGGACTATATATGGAATTGGTTTGGAGTTAATTTATTAAAGTCGAATTCTTACATGTCGGTCAGTAAGTTCTGGACTAAAGAATTTTCGTTTTTAAAATGATTGCATAATTTCTCAGAGTTGAGAGTTGACTTATAGAGAGAGAGAGAGAGAGATAGAGATAGAGATAGAGATAGAGATAGAGATAGAGA